>RWGZ01000949.1:188568-448060 GCA_009725065.1 Utricularia reniformis
AGATGGAGGCAATCGGTCAAGGATCGAACTGAGATATGGTGGGGCCCACTAGTCAAAGATATCGACAGTTATGGAAGGAGATATTGAAGGAAATAATATCATATCAAATCTATATATATGGACGCATATATATGATTTGATTATGGATAATCATATATGGAGATATGATCAAATATTAGTAATATTTGTTTGTTACCTTAATATCTCAACCACCTCATCTATATAAAGAGATCTTAGGGTTCAATGTTATTCACTTCAATACTCTTGTATTCCGAATTTCCTCTTCGTGTGTGTGTGTTGTAATTTTTTCAAGTGATAGTGAATTTGGCCGTTTCCGCCGGTCATGTGGTTTTTCTCTTTCCTGGTTTCCACGTTAATTTCTTGTGTCGTTGTTTTCTCTTTGCTTTAATTCTTGGGTTCTACTTAATCTATCGAGGATGTTCACACACATGTCTCATCCCCAACAATTGGTGGTGGCTGTGGGGTAGTAGTGGTGCAATCGGCGATGGGTGACGATAAGGGAAGCCTAAGGGTGTTTGACGGATCTGATTTTGCCTATTGGAAAATGCAAATCCGTAATACCCTTTATCGGAATGATTTAGGGGAAGCGTTAGAAGAAAAGAAGCCGGCAAAGATGGAAGATGTGGATTGGCAGAAATTGGATCGCAAGGCGTTGGCGATCGTTCAACAATCGTTGTGGAAGATGGTGGCGTTTAGCTACAACAAACATACGACGACGCACGGTATGATGAAGGCGTTGTTCGATATGTACGAGCGGCCTTCATCAACAAATCATGTGCTCTTTACACGGCAGTTGTATACCATGACGATGGGAGAGGGTGCCTCGGTTGTAGAACATCTGAATAATTTTTGCAATCTTACAGGCCAGTTGTCGCTGGATGGACATGTCATGGATGATGGCACGCAGGCCATTGCCGTTCTTGGTACCATGCCCGAAAGCTAGTCAACGACGGTTGATATTATCAGTAGTCAACCTGGGAAACTCAATTTTGATGATGTCGTGCACGACTCATCAGTGAAGAATAGAGACGGAAGCATAAGGGAGATACCAAAAGTAATGCATTGGTGGCGGATTCTTCTCGGGGTCGGAAGAGTAACCGAGGGTAGAATGGCGACAGCAGGGCACAATCGAGGAATCAGGGAAAGTCAAAGAATCTAGGGGAGCTCGATTGCTGGAATTGCGGGAAGACGGGACACTTCCGTAGGGAATGCAAGGAGTCAAAGAAGGAGGAGAATTCAGCATCGGTAGCCGCTGAATCTGACGATGCACTTGTACTCTATCTCGTGAGTCCAATGGAGTTATGGGTGGTTGATTCAGGTGCATCCTTTCACTCCTATTTTAACCAGATGTTGTTAAAATCTTTCAAAACAGGGATTTTTGGGAAGGTTTATCTTGCCGATGGGATGTTCCTGGAGATCACATGTCGGGGTGATATACCGATTCGATCCTCAATTGGTTACTGTTGGACCTTGGAGGATGTGATGTATATACCCGGACTGAGTAAGAACCTGATATCGGTCGCACAGATGGTTTCCAAGGGGTATCGAATGTCTTTCGGGAGGGGTCGATGGAGAGTGACCAAAGGGGCTTTGGTCATTGCCAAAAGAATCAAGTCGGGAACTTTGTACGTGGAGAAACCGATCAACGCAGATGGGGACCGATCCACTCTCACTACACTGGAGACCGGTCGGTCCCATGAGGGCTGATCCATGGAGGACCGAAGGAGGTTGCTGAAGATGTGGCACGATCGCCTTGGCCACATGAGTGAGAAGGGCATGAAGATCATGGCCCGGAAAGGCTTATTACCGACCTTTGAGGAAAAAGAGCTTGGGTTATGTGAAGATTGTGTACTCGCCAAGCAGAGGAGAGTAACCTTTACGATGGTGAAGCGGGATCGGAAAACCAACAAACTGGAACTCGTGCATACCGATGTGTGGGGTATGGCACCGGTCGAGTACATTAGAGGCTCAAAGTACTATGTCACTTCATTGACGACTGTACCCCTAAGGTATGGGTCTATTTTCTAAAGAAGAAATATGATGTGTTCCCGATGAGGGGGGAGAATGCATGACTCTATCGATCGGTCCCCGATCGATAAGAACAGGCTTCGGGCCCGCCTGTTCTCGTTGGGTCGTCCATTTACGAGAGCTGAATCTAGGCCTCCAAGTTCGGCTTATGTCACTTGGGCTGGCCTGACAAAGCTTGCGCCTAATCAGGATCGGGGTACCGAGTTCCGAAGGTCTCATCACTAGCCCCTCGGACTTTATTGCCATCATGATGGTGATGTAAGTTCGGCCATCTGATTGAGAGCGCTTGAGGCAGATGTGCCCGATTGAACCAACGGAAGACCGTACCCGAACGAGTTGTGACAGCGTCCTTGGGGACCGATCTTGTACTTAAGAATATTTGAGAGCATTAATTTTCAAAATTCAAATCGGTAACGGCTATGGGCAAAAGCTTAATTCTGGGCTCTAATAGTAGCATGCGCCTTTCCGTATTCTATTGGGGGGACAAGTCATTAGACTGCAGCCGCCTGCAGTGGTGACATGTCACCCTGTGAGTGGCCAATGCTCGGCTATAAATGTCGGGATTTCGGTACTGTGCAACTATTCTTGCAATTCACGAAAAAATCTCTGAGCCCTAGAACTCTGTGGCGATTTTGTTCCACTGTCTTCAAACTCCGATTTCTTAACAAATCTTAATGTAGCCATCCATGGCACTCCGTAGGGCTAGCTATCTGCTTGTTTCTGAGATGGACCTCGAAGAATTTCGGGTCAAATTCTCGATCACTGCCCATTATCCCATCTGGAGGGGGAAGGAAGACGTTTCGTGCTTCCTTCCCGGTGAGATGAATGCTCCCGCTAACGCCTTGCCCGTTAGCTACACCTCCCTGAGGTCTGGCTTGCGATTTCCACTTCATCCTATCGTCGCGGCCGTGCTTCAGGAGATTCAATGCCCGACCTTCGTTCTTTTTCCTTCCAATTATGTCTATATAATCACTTTAATCTTTTATTGCCATAGACACGGGGTAGAACCAACCCTGATAGATTTTTTAAACCTATTTTTGGTGGGATCCCGAAGGGAAGGAGGTTGTTAGGGAATCGGAGGTTGTCTTATATAACGACCCGAACGAGGGACTGAGTTATCGTTGACAAGGAAGACTGCCTTATGAATGGGAGTGTTGCTTCGTCTGGATAGACATTCCTCGGGAAGACCTGTTGAAGGTCACCTTCCTAACCACTCATCCTAACATCGGGAAGACTACCTTGGCAATGCTTGCTCCTCCCGAAAGGTGTTTGAAGCGAATAGACATAATTCGGGAGAAGAAGCTGCTAGAGATAGCGGTAGCGGAAGGACCAGTGCCCCTGCCCCGAAGGGAATATTCTCTAGCTCATACTCATCGGGGTCAGCAGGATCGGGTATGACATTGGCTTATTTTAGTTCATATCTCTTTATCTTTATTATTCTTCTTTTGCAGATTCCACAGATACAATGTCTGGAAGACGACTTGCTGCTCTGGCTGCTGCTGCAAACACCAAGGACGCCCAGTTGCAGGCATCCAAGCCAACATTCAAC
Organism: Utricularia reniformis; assembly: GCA_009725065.1. Lineage (NCBI taxonomy): Eukaryota > Viridiplantae > Streptophyta > Magnoliopsida > Lamiales > Lentibulariaceae > Utricularia > Utricularia reniformis. The sequence goes on from RWGZ01000949.1 coordinate 192,167, forward strand.
ACCGCTGCTAGATCTTCATGATCGGCGGGGAGTTCCAGCAATCAGAGGCCATTCCCTCAATGGAGTAGGTGGACGAGGTGATTTCAAAAAGGATTTGCTCGTTAGGCTTTTCCGCTATGTACAGGGTTTGAAATAACTCTCCCCTGGATCTTAACGTCGTTCGGTTGTTGTTGTAGGGGTCGATGCGGGTGGAGGATGTCCCTCCATCCTCCAGCTTGGGGGGCAAAGTGTCGAAGCCTCCTGTCCCACCAACCAAGAGCAAGCGGGGCGTTGAAGAGGATGCCCCGAAGCAATACAAAAGGTTGCGATCGACAGTGAGCAGGCCCGCAACCCCAATCCCGGCGAAAGGGGTCACCATTGGGGAGAGATCGGTCCCCTCAACATCGAGCCCGGAATCCGTTCGGGAGGCTATCCAGGAGATGGTATCCTCCGTTTCGAAGGCTCAGGGGCCAAAAAGAACCCCATCCACTTGGAAAGACGCCGCACTAGAAAAATACCAGCTTTTTAGGGAGAAAGAACCCACCCGGTATCGACGGCGTAATCTCCTGCCGGTGCTATCCTATATGGAGTCCCAGGCCATCGTAAGCTAACTTCAAATTTCGTCGCCTTATTGAGTTTTTGTTCTAATCAAGGATGTTTCTTGCAGACGCATAGAAGGGCCTTGTACCTTGCCTCTGGCCTCCAGCTAATCTGAAGACCTATAGAGTCGACTTGCCTTAGCTCGACGACAAGTCGAAATTAAACAACAAGAGTTGGAATCGGTCCTGGCCGATCGTGACCGTTTGAATGGAGAACTGCTTGGGGCATGCACCAAGCTTTCAATAGCTACCTCCATGGTGGGAGAAGACCGAGCAGCTGCAAACTACGCAACGGCCCGCGTTTTGGAATTGGAGCGTCAGATCCAGGAAATATCTGACAAGAGCAACAGACTTCTCTTTCGGTCCTAGGAGGAAAAGGATGCCTTGAAGGAAGAATTGGTCAGGGGCAAGGAAGCGAATGATGGAGCGGTCCGAGAAGCCCTTCTGGGTTGTGCCCGCTCGCCACTGATGTTCGCCTTAACGGCAAACGTTTATGGACCGAACGTCTCCCAGTACATGGATAACATGAAAGATCAAATGATCAATAAGTTTGGTCTAGATACCCTTGACCAAGGACGGAAGCTTCCGAGAGATCCCCTAGCTAGACGAAACCCCATTGGAAAACGATCCCAACTATACCCTTTTTGACCTAATGGGGAGATCGGTCAACGAGATGGTTGAAGAGAGGGGGAAGAAGATAGAGGATCTCAAGGCATGGATCGCGGAGAAGTCTGGAGAAGCAGACAAGGAAGAATGACAAATAGACTAGAACTCCAACTTTAAGTCTTTTCCTTTATGTATTTTGCTGTTGTAAACTCCATCGCTTCAATGAATTATTTCCTGCTAAGTGTAAGATCGGGGTTCACGTTGAACCTAGACCGAACGGTTCTCTTGACTTAACTTTAAATCTTGCTGGCTTAGTAAGTTAGGGGATTTTAATCTCGTTCTAAGAACAGTCCCATGTCGAGGTTCGTCTTTCACTTTGACTGGCTAAGTCTGTCCCTATTATCCCGTTCATGGCTAAGTACATAGAAGCAAGAGTTGTTTCCAGGTGGTGGGTGCCATCAAAGGGGAAATTAAGTTCGTAGTGAGTTTTGGGAGTTTTTCAATCCATCTAAGTACTTAGCAAGCGTGGAAGCAACTGACTCGTCGAGCGGTCACACTACTTGAAAGCCTTACCGATGCACCGCTACGGTCACCAGTCCAAACTCTTCCAGAAAATCCAACTTCAAGATCGGTCACTCGCCTAGATAGAAATAGTTTGTATTGCATATGTTGTACCTTATTCATATATGAGAAACATTTTATGGTTCAGAATTGTCAAACAACGTCAATGGTTTTTATATAAAATATTGACTCAGGTTCATAACATTTCAGGTTCGGGGGATCTGGTTTCTATCCACAGTCTGTAACTTATAAGCCCCAACCCCCAAGTTCTTCAAGACTCGGTAGGGCCTTCCAATTCCTGTCTAGCTCCCAACGTTTCTCTAAACTCTCACATTCCTGAGAACAAGGTCACCTTCTGAAAATTCTTTGGGTAGTATCCGGTTGTTATGAGCCCGCTCCATAGTTCGCTGATAACAACACATGCGCATAGATGGCATTCTTTTTTCCACAACCATTTCCAAGTCTAAAGATCTCCTTTCATTGTTTAGATGTTCGTCATATTAGGTTATCCGAGGTGATCGTATGGCAACCTCCATTGGACTGACCGCTTCAGACCCATATACCAAAGAAAATGGAGATTCCTAAGTTGTTGAGCGGGGTGTGGTCCGGTAAGCCCATAGAACCTGGTAAATATGATCGGACCACTATCCACCCAAATCTTCCAACTTAGTTTTTAATCAATTCAGGATTACTTTGTTGGAAACCTCCATCAATCCGTTAGTTTGGGGGTGAGCCACCGATGAAAAATGCTAAGCGATACCCAATTTGACGCAAAGAACCCGAATGGCCTTTCTGCGGAATTGAAGTCCATTGTCCAATACAAAAGCCCGATGCACTCCAAAGCGGCTTATACTGTTACTCCAATGGAAGTGTTTCACCACCTTTTCGGAAAATATAACAGCCACTTCAGCTTAGATCGATTTTGTATAGTATTCAACCGCCACAATTCAGAACTTCCGCTGCTTTACCGATAGGGGAAACGGTCCCAAGATATCAATTCCCCATCTATCAAATGGACAACGAAGTGGAGTCGTTGATAGGGGTGCTCCTGGTAATTGGGGAACCGGAGCATGGTGTTGGCATGCGGCGCAACGTCTTGTGTACATCTTAGCATCCTCGAGGAGCGTTGGCCAAAAATACCAGGCCCTAATAATGCGACGATATAGAGATCGGGCCTCAGGGTGTATACCGCATATCCCTTCATGAACATAAATCATGACGGCCTCAGCCTCGGCAGTGGATAGACATCGCAAGAGCGTTCCTTCAAAACTCTTTTGGAATAATCGCCCATCATTCAAAACATATCGCTTGGCCCGAGTCTCAATCTTTCTGGCCTCAGATGCATTTTTAGGAAGATGGCCATTGGTCAAATATTTGATAAAAGATCCATCCACATGAGTTCCTCTGGAGAGCCAATGGCGTTGACATTCAAGTCTTGGAGTTCATGGCATAAAACCCCAACTTCCTCAATTGACTGTTCGATCACGGATATTTCGACCGAAGGTCGGTCCTGAATGTGGACCGTTACGGTGCCTTGTCCAATATCTGGTAGGGATGCAACCAGTCTGGCTAATGCATCAGCCACCTTATTTTATTCTCTAGGAACATTATCAAGTGAGCACTCACTGAACTTCTTTGACAACTTCAGGACCTTGGCATGATACAACTTCATTGTCGGCTCATGTGTTTCAAATCTCCATGCGAATTGCTCTAGCACCAACTTAGAGTCTGAGAACATTCGCATTTTGGCAACACCCATCTTTCGGGCTAAGGTCATCCCCGATAGCACGGTCTCTTATTCCACCACGTTATTCGTTCCAGAGAATTAGAATTTGACCGCAATATGGATAACGTTGCCTAGCAGTGTGGTAAGGGTGATGCCCGCCCATTTTCCCACGAAGGTTGATCCATCAACATAAATGACCCATTGATCATCTTCTTGGTTCATAAATATAGATGATCGGGTCATCTCGACCACGAAATCTGCGAGAATCTGAGCCTTGATCGCCCATCGGGGTACGAATTCCAGATATATGGAGTTGATCTTGATTTTCCACTTAGCCAAACGTTCATTGGAGTCCGACTGACTCAAAACTGCCTTCAGAGGCTGATCAGTATACACATAAACCTTCCGGCCTTCAAAATAATGCTTAAGCTTGGATATAGCTTTCTGCATCACCAACATGAATTTTTCCAAGGTAGTGTATCTGGTTTCGGTTGGTACCAGGGAATGGCTCACGTAATAGACAGGTCGGTGAACGTCATCCCCATTGGTTACTAGAGTTGCGCTAACTGCGGCCTCTGATTTGGCCAGATATAACCCTAAAGGTTCATGTTAGGTCGGGCTCACCATCACAGGAGGAGTGCTCAGATAAGTCTTCAAATCTGAGAAAGTCCGATCGCACTCTTCGGTCCAACCAACATGACTTGCCTTCCTTAACACTCTGAAAAAATCAATGCCCGGTTTGTGGACCTAGAGATAAATATGCTCAACGCTGCCAATAGGCCAGTAAGCCAATGAAATTCTCTCTGTTTCTCGGAGGTTGCATGTCAATGATCGCCTGAACTTTCTCAGGATTAACCTCCATGTATTTCTCAGAAACGTAATATCGCAGGAACTTGCCACTTCGGATCCCGAAGCAACACTTGTTCGGATTTAGTTTGAGTTTATATTTACGGCATACTTTGAAACAACGAGACAAAAACGGAATATGGTCTTCATCATTCATGGATTTGACAATCATATCATCAACATACACATCCATAATGTGGTCTATCAAATCCCTATAGATTTTTTAACCAACCTCTCATATGTTGCTCCAGCGTTCTTCAAGTCAAAAGGCATAACCTCATAGCAGTAAACGCCGCCTTCAATCATGAATGATGATATTTTCTGATCATCCTTAGCAAGAAAGATCTAATGATACCCGGAGTAAGCCTCCATGGTACTCATCATTGTGCTGCCAACCACAGCATGCACCAATCTATCAATATGCTGCAGTGGGAAAGGATGCGACTCACATCTTTTGTTGACGTCGGTAAAGTCAATGCACATTTTCCACTTCCCATCTGCCTTGGAGACCACCACTGTGTTTGTGACCCATTCAGTATAGCGAATCTCCCTGATAAACCCTGACCGCAATAACTTGTCCACCTCGGCCCGAATGACTTCAATTTTCTCAAGAGAGTAATGTCTCCTCTTTTGCCTAATAGGCTTTGTGCTGGGCTCAGTGCTGATCCTATGCTCACTCTCGGATCGGTCCATCCCCGGCACATCGTCTGGGGTCCAAGCAAATATGTCCACATTGCTTCTCATCATGTCGACCAGCTCCACCTCAAAAGCCGGGGATAGGTGCTCCCCGATGCGAGTATTCTTGGTTGAGTCATCCTCAACCAAAATCATCAGCTTGAACCCAACAGGTTCTATAGCTTGCCTCTAGTGCAGAGGTTCTTCGAGCAAATTCACTGGGGCTCTCTTGATTGGTGCCAGAGTTCGGCACGAGCTCATGTAGCACTGTCCTGCTACTTTCTGGTTCCCGTTGACAGAAATCACTCCATGAGTCGAGGGGAACTTGAGCATCATGTGTTACGTAGAAGGGAAAACCTCAAACTTACTAAGGCCGGTCTGTCCGATAATTGCGTTGTATGCCAGATCGACTTCAACGACAACGAACTCCAGGGTTTCCGATCGGTCCCTATTTGGATCTCCCAGAGTGAATGGGAAAAGAATCTTCCCGCACGGGATGACACTCCTTTGGTCGAATGACCAAAGGGTTATGTCGGCAATAGGGAGATCGTGAGCCGCAGCTCCAAGCATCTCAGCCACTTCACCCTTCATTATATTGCATGAAGCCCCGGTGTCCACCAAAATCTTGTGGACCCGATGGTCGGCGATGATTCCAGTGATGATAAGAGGATCATCACATGGATCGGCCGCGGTGAAGGTAATATGATCCTCGAAGGTAGATGACCGCTCGGCCTATTCATACTTCACCAGTGCCACAGACTCGGAGCTTTCGTGATACTCCTCGCGCTGCCTTCTTTCGGTCCCTGAACGACTCATTGATTCTCATTCCGCCAGAGATAACATAAATATCTCCGGCCACCTCTCTTTCCCAAGGTACCACCTCATTTGGGTGCCTACCTCAGCACCCAAGGTTGGGTGCCTACCTCAGCAGGTGGGGGAGCGGGTTGCTCCTGTATTCCACCTTCGCTCTACAAGGCTCTGCCGCCACGGCCTCGCCATCTCCTCCTTTTGCCCTAGCCAAGGTTCTTTTGACCGCGCTGGCCTCTGTCTTGTTCGGGCTGGGGGGACCTTTGGTCCCCTAACCGATCGTGGTTGTTTCTGGGCTGGCACCGATTGTCTCTCCACCTCGGCCTGTGACGATCGTCACCTTGATAGCCCCTTTGGGGTGACTCCGCTCGCTTGCCCTTATGACTATCAAAGTCGGGCTTCTTCGTATGCATTGTCGGTACTGTCTCTCGCAGTAGCGGTCATTTCAGCATCGGGTGATCGCGATTGTGATGGAACTCGCAATAAACCTAATTGTCCTCCATCTTCGGTGGGACATTCTTCTCAGCCACAGGCGCTACTTCTTGCGGCTGCTTCTTAGGGTAAGAAACCCTATGATCGCCTACTGGTTCAGAATTCTCGCTAGGCTTCCGATAACAAGCTCCGAGCGCTTCGTCCACCTTGATGTACTTGTTGATTTTTGGATGGAGCTTTCCCAAGTTGGGTGGTGGGCTATTAACAAGGCTGGCCGAAAGGCCGCACGGTCCCGGGACCTGTTGTAAAATGTCAATTTTGTCTCGGAGCTCTAGCTTGATACCCCGAGCGGTTCTGTTGAACTTCACCATGAAAGACGGGAGACTCATCTTTGTGGGATGTACTTCAAGCTGTATAGTTCCTGCCTACTTCAAGGTGGTCCTACATTTGGAGCAAATTTCTCCGAGAAAGCCAGGATGAATCCGCCATACGACTGTATGGATCGGGCCGGCAAGTTCTTGAACCACGCCCGGGCATCGCCCTGTAATCTAGCTGCGAAGTTGTGGCACTTCAGTGAGTCAGAGGCCCGAACGGTGCCCATCCTCAACTCAAAGTCTACGACGTGATCGATTGAATCTCCGTCGCCTCGAAATATTAGCAAACCTTTGGGGTTGTGGTAATATCGATCGGGGACTGCCGCCCAGATCTCTTCGGAAAAAGGGAGCATGAAATATCTAGTGCGGCGGAGACACCTCCAGATTGCTGGGATGATGCATGGGCTACATGCATATTATGCCACCAGTCATCATACTTGCTCCGCCTGATGGCGGCATCAATGGCCTGATCAAATAGCCCAGGATTGCTCCCAGGATCGGGCACACAATCCCTCTGCATTCGCAGGGTCTCTAACTCCCTGGTATGTTCGTCGATGCGTCTCTGCATCTGTTCCTGATCAGTCCCAGGAACGGGAGTTGTGGTTCTAATTGGAGGAGGTGGAGTAGATTGGTATCTCTGCCTCCTCATCGTCACTCTGCGCCTGATAATCTCCTCTTCATCAGAACTTTGCGCGTCACGATCACTTTCATACCCTGTGCTTGCTAGAACAGGACTTGTGATAGCCGGTGGTTCTGTTGCACTCCTCTCAAACGTAACTTCGATAATTACTTTCTTGACAACAGCTTCCATGTTTTGCAAAGAGAACGTTGACGCTAGAAGGATGTTGGGAAGCGTATCACTATCGTTCGTCGATGTTCCGGTTGCCATAGCCGGGTAATGAAAATCGTCCCACGGACGGCGCCAAACTGTTGTGCTATGAAAACCGGGGATGTCAACAGTCATCCGGTTTTAATTTGTTTTGTATGGGGAAAACGAATATGAATCAAATAGTAAAGGACAAGACAATTTTAGAGTCGAAAACCCCTAAAAGATGGGGAAAAAACCACTTGACTAAGAGCTAAAAATGCTCTTTGTCGATCCACTAATCAAGCTGTTCGTTACAAATTCCATGATCGATCTCGATATTACAAGGGAGGGGAAAGCTAAGGGAAGAATACAGCGAAAGCCGGAAGAGAATCCTTTTTCTTTTTCCCAAGTGTCCTTTTATACGCCTCTCTTGCTGTGTGAACAGTATGGTGTCGTTTTGTGCTTGTCCCATGTGACTAGCTATGCTCATGTCGGGCGGGATAGACGCCGGTTGTGGCACTATATGGATGCGCGGTGCCAGGGCTTTCGGCGCTACAATCCGGCTGTCTCTAGACTAGAATGAGGTTCGTACGACTCTGTCAGGCACGCCTCTGACAAGATTGTCAGAGGTTTTTGTCACATTTTTACACTAAGCGAGGGTCGAAGCTTCACCAGACTGCTTTACTCCCGACCACGGCTGGCTGTTACACCTCGAATACATCAATGGGGCGTGAAAGTTTTTATCTTATTGGAGCGGTCGAAAATGACCGTAAGACATAACTAAGATTCCTAACCCGAAATTCCTAAGCTACCTTACTGAGATTTAGTCTCATTATGTTGTGAGCTAATGTGTAGGTTATGACACTCCATATGCCAACCCTCATGAAGCAAGCTAGACAACCCGATGCAATGCCCCTAATCGATGAAGTAGAACTAGAAGGATGGGAACCGTTAAGTTGACGTTTTGAACTATGTTTTTATTTTGAGCCTTTATTCGATCTATTGAGGGGAGTAATTTATTTATAGAACACTTGGTAAAGTAAACCAAGTAGAAATGAAATCCCTCTTTCCAATCAAGACAAGTTACGGTGTACAACCCTGGGATGAAGACTAGCAAGCGGAGGGTGGAGAGGTAGATTAGTGTGGACGGAATTAACCTCCAGTCGATACCACGACCAGACCAGGGTCAAGTCTCGCTAGGGAAAATTAATGGGTCGGGCACTAGAGTAGCTTAGACACCATCGGGAAGTGACGCTGGAAACGATACCCCTCGTTGATCCCCTGTAACAAGGCTCGCTGAGCAACCTGATGGTGCGTAAAGAAGTAGTATGGTCGACAAATAAACATGTTGAGTCAGCGGCGTGGCGAGGAGTAAAGTCACTAGGCAAGGGACAAAGCTCTACCAAGCTGCTTTACTCCCGACCACGGATGAGTGTTGCGCCTCTACTACACTAACGGGGTGTCACAAGAAGAGGAGGCGGTTGATGCTTGTTTTCTCGAGCTTGTGGATGACCTTCGTTGATAGCCCTGCGGAATCCTGAACTGGGGATTCCTACAACGACCGCGATTATTCCCTCTCCTCATATCTTTACGATTCTGACTACCATCATTAAAAATCCTCCTTGACCCCCTAAGTGACAACGCTGTCCTCAATATCCACGACCTCTTGTATCATGTTGTGGCACATCCATCTTATGAAGTTTCTCTCACTTCCCGGGCCGAGCAGTCAAACTAACTTTTCCATTCTCGACCTAGGGGCATTCCTTCCAATGTACTAATCAACTCTTCTAACTGACAAGGCTCCAACAATCTCTCAACCTCATACATCATTTCAAGACAATCATTATTGGCATGTTCGAAACTCTGATGAAAACACCAAAATATATGGGACTCGTGAGTCTTAGGTGTTGGTGTGTGTAATGGAGGAGGATATCTACCCCTCTTTCTTTTTGCTCAATCACATCAAAGATTTGTCCAAAATTGAATGCCATAAAAAGTCCGCATCTTAGGCTTCGAGTGTGACACATTCCGATAGGTCACACGATTTGCAGCAATACTATATGACCCATAAAGATAAATTTCCATGACTCCATGATCACTCCATCCCTTATCTTCCTGAATATACTGTGTACATCTTAGGACAACTTCTTCCATATTCTCCAGTGGATCCATGGTCAAAGAAATGCTTAGGGGATTACCAGCCAAAATAAGAGGAAGTACTATGACTTTATGAGTGACTGTGATTCGAGCAATTTTTTGTTTGTGCCTCAAATGGGTTACAAAACCTAAAAATCTTTCCGAAGAATCATACGATGTGCGGTTAAAGACGTGATAAGTTCACATGTGCATTAACGAGCGTAAAAGCCTAATAGAATTGATCATTGAAATCCTGAAAAGAAACAATAAAAAACCTCAATAGTCGGTTGAACCACCTATATGCATAATCTTTCAACGAAGTAGCAAAAATAATACACATAGCGGCATCATTGAAATTCATTTTACTTACATGAGTTTCCAGGTTCGAAGTGTGAGCATGGGGATATTTCAATCACCAATACTCTGGAAGGTCCTTAGGCATTTCAATCCATTCGGACATCTAGCATTAATAATTGTTATGGAAAATGGGGATAAGGCACTCGAAGCATTCTACGGATTTTGTAGAGCCTCCATCGACGGCAGAGCTTTTCCTCTTCCATTGAAGGGCTCAATTGCCCCCTCATAAGAGAAGGTGTGATGAGTATCAGGGGAATGCTCGCCATGCACCCGTCTCCATTCATTACCATGAAATAGATTGGCTTCAAACTGGTTGAATCGAGCACCATTCAGTTGAATCATATTGTTCATCTTTTGAAACTTTGATTCGATCAAGTTCCCAATCCTATGTAAAGTGAAGGTGTGCTCTCCCCCTAACGTCATAGAGTGTGCTCGGACTCTTTGGAATGGATCTACTTCATCGTCAGCGATGTCATCCGCAACATGTTCCATCACAACATTACTTTATAGAGACATCCTTCGGGCCTCCACATCCTCTAACTGAGCGAGCAGAGTGTGCTTGTACTCTTCTGAATCCTCCTATTCATTATTATGATAAACAGATTCTGCCAAACAGGTGGTGGGAGATGAGCACTCCTTCGGGCTACTACTCGGCCCGCTATTGCAACCTAAAAAGATCTCGATATGCACCGATGAGGTGGATAGATAACAGGTTCCTTCCCGGATGAATTCCAGCTACAAGGGGGCTGATTAGATGTCCCGCTGCATGGGGCCCTTCCTGTAGCACTGAATGTGTCCTATAATAAATATAGGTTATTTCGCCTTCTTTCTCAAGAGGGTTACTCTCTATAATAATTTCTTCAACAACATTCTCATCTTCGGAATTTCATATCATCATGATAGTATAATAGGATCCAAGCTGATCCCTACATGATAGTATAATAGCTCACAATAGGAATAAGAATCTCATCACTACAGACGTCGCCAAACTGATCATGTTTAAAAATGTTTGTAGTCTGGTTCTTCATCATTAAATTTCCTTCTTTTATCTTAAGTTCAATTACTGTTGAGATTATGTGCGATGTATGCAATATACGAGGTTGGCCCCACTATCTGTGGGCTTAAATTTTCGGGAGAACAAAGCTCTACCTTGGTTTCCACTATAATCTATCAATAAGTGCAGTACAATCTAGGAAATTTAACAAGTTCGAGTGAAAACAATTCTAAAAAAGATCGGGATCACATAGCCACCCGGACAGCAAACTCCACGCTAGTGGAGGCAAGTGATAAACTCCATGGTATTCAAGAATCCACGCAAGCGGGGTTCAAAAGGAAGTCCATGCAGGTGTAATCCCTGTAATAGTGATCAAGACCGCAATGCGATCAGAACTGGTCAGAATGTCAAGGCACGGACAATCGGAGCAAATGAAAACCTCGATCAAGACCGCAAGCACGAAGGCACCGATCGGGGCACCACGTCACGGCCACTCAAGGTCGATAAGAGCGTCGAACAGGATCGTAACTCAGTGGTCGGGCCATACCGCGGAAGTCGGATTGATCATGATCGCCCCAAACGAACCGTGGCCGAACGCCATAACACAACCAGCACGCCACGACCAGCTCTGAACGAATTGGCACGCTGAATCAGGATAGCGCTGAACCTTCCTGATCGGGAAAGGCGACAGAAGGCGCAGAGGAATCCTGCCACCACAGCCCCAAATCAATGCTATGGTCGACTGACACACCCATGAGCGATCCTGGTCGGCAGACGGATCAAGCAAGGGCAGACTGGTCGCATCCCAAATAGGAAATACTCCGTACCGGGCGCTAGACAGGGACGGCAGAACTTAGACCACCTAATGAAAGTGTTAGAACAGTCGCCACAGGGAAATGATGAAGCCTAGTGACTCGGGTGGTAGAGCGGTCGGATGGACCAGGGCTGTGAATGCCCAATCAAGACCAGGGCGCTCAACCCTCTGCCCATACCGGCACCACCGCCCAGAGACAGACCCCAAGCCCTGGCACGAGTCTACACCAGGCTTCCTTGGACGACAATGCGATCACACGTATTACCTTTATTCGCGATGAATTATTACAGACACTTTTCGATTGTGGAGCCACACATTCGTTTATTTCAGACCGGTGCTCGATAACAACGAGGTTGGCACGCACGACGTTAGAACCCGCAACACAAATCCATACGCCCAGTGGCTACGCAATACCGTGCACCACGTTATATAAAGAGGTAGAGATCAGGATTAACGGAAGAACCCTCGCGGCCGACTTACTGGAACTATAAGGGGAATGCGAATTGAAAGTCATATTAGGATTAGACTGGTTAAGTAAACATCAAGCTAGAATAGATTGAACAAGGAAGACATTGGAGATCATGGACGAATCTGGAAAAACGTGGCAATATGCTCATCACTGCCCAGGCCGGAAGGAATCCTAGCCAAGAAGAAAATTCAGGCAACTCGTGAATTCAGGGGGAAAGGCACAGAGATTTGGATAGCTCAACTCGAAGCAGAATCTGAACGCGTAAGCTTACGGAAGTCTCAGTGGCTAAAGAATTCCAAGACGTTTTCCAGAAAAGTTACCAGGGGACATACCGGACCGAGAGATCGAATTTGAAATACAATTGGTCGATGGGGTACGATCGATCGCCAAAGCCCCGTACCGATTGGCCCCAACCGAATAGCGAGAATTAAAGGAGCAATTGTATGAACAGCTTGAACGGAAGTTCGATCAACCAAGCACATCACCCTGGGGCATGCCGGTATTGTATGTAAGAAAGAATGATGGCACCATGAGGCTATGCGTAGACTACAGGGAGCTTAGCCGAGTCACAGTGAAAAACCGATACACTCTACCGCACATAGATGACCTATTAGATCAGCTCAAGGGAGCAGGTGTGTTCTCAAAAATAGACTTACGATCACGGTATCACCAACTGAAGATAAAGGAGACAGACGTGCCAAAGATAGCCTGCAGGACGCGATACGGACAATATGAATTCCGAGTAATGACGTTCGGTCTCACCAATGCCCCCGCAGCCTTCATGGATTTAATAAACAGAACGTTCAGACCATTTTTGGACGAGTTCGTCATAGTATTCATCGACGACATCTTGGTCTACTCACGAGATGTGACAAGTCACGAGGTTCATCTCTGGACGTTGTTAGAAACGTTGAGGGATCATCAACAATACGCCAAGTTTTCCAAGTGCGAGCTTTGGCCGAATGAAATAGCCTTCATGGGGCATACCATCAATGCTCAAGGAATAACAGTGGACCCAAAGAAAATCGAAGCGGTAGTGGAATGGCCGACCCCGAGGAACGTGACAGAGGTCCGAAGCTTCCTTGGCTTTGCAGGGTATTATAGATGATTTGTGGAAGGATTTTCAAGAATCACCAAGCCAATGACCCATCTAACTCAGAAGGGAGCACCGTTCAATTGGACCAAAACGTGCCAACAAAGCTTTGAGGAACTCAAGACAAGGCTCACCTGAGCACCTGTCTTGGTACTGCCCGAGGACGGAAAGGAGGTCGCTATTTACTGCGACTCCTCCAAGGAAGGATTAGGGGCGGTTCTGATGCAGGAAGGCAAAGTCATCGCGTACGCGTCTAGACAACTCAGGAAGCACAAACAGAATTACCCTATGCATGACATGGAGTTGGCAGCGGTAGTGTTTGCACTCAAGATCTGGAGACACAACCTATATGGCACTCAAGATAACCAAAGCCTCAAGTACATCTTCACTCAAGCGGAGCTCAATATGCGCCAATGGCGGTGGTTGGAGCTCTTAAAGGAGTATGATATGGAGATTATATAATGTCCGGGAAAGGCAAACGCAGTGGCAAACACACTAAGTCGAAGAAGAACGCAAGCTCACCTAAACTCGGAATTGGGTGGAATGAAAATCGAAGTCACTACGGACAAAGAAAGACTCATGAACATGCTCTTGCAAGTGCCAATCATATTGGAAATGATTCGGAAGGGGCAAGGGGAACAAGCGGACGCGCAGGACTGGAAGTAGTCGATGTATCAAGGAAACCCGGACTTTCACGAACGGCGAGACGGAATGATTTGCTTTAGGAGCCATATATGTGTGCCGAGACAAGACGAACTGATCAAGGAATTATTAAAGGAAGTGCACACGTCCAGCTTATCCATCCATCGTAGAGGAACGAAAATGTACCGTGATCTCAAGGAAAGGTTTTGGTGGCCGGGGATGAAAGGAGATGTGGCTCGATGTATCACGTGCCAACGGGTGAAGGCGGAGCACCAAAAGCCTGGAGGACTCTTGCAACCAATGCAGATTCCGACATGGAAATGGTAAGAAATAAAGATGGACTTCGTGTCCTGACTACCGAGGACTCCTCTCGAACATCACTCGGTATGGGTGGTAGTAGACCGACTCACGAAATCCGCCCATTTCTTACCAGTCTCTACCGGATGGGGCATGGAGAAATTAGCACAAACGAATCTTGAAGGCATCATTAGACAACACGGCATACCACGATCCATTGTATCAGACCGGGACGAGAAATTCACCTCACGTTTTTGGAAAACTCTCCAAGAGGCGCTCGGCAAAAAGCTCCACATGAGCTCCGCTCATCATCCACAAACCGATGGACAATCCGACCGAACCATCCAGATTTTAGAAGACCTCTTAAGGCCATGTGCGCTAGAATTCATTGGAAGTTGCTCAAACCACCTTTACTTGGCCGAATTCGCATACAACAACGGTTATCATTGCGGGCTCGGAATGGCCCCTTATGAAGCCTTGTATGGGAGAAGATGCCGAACAGCTACTAGCTGGGACGAAGTGGGGGAAAGACGTCTCATCGGGCCCGAACTAGTAAAGGAAGCCAAGACCAAGGTGACCTTGTTACGGGCAAGACTTAAGATGGCCCAAGATCGACGAAAAAGCAGGGCGGATCTAAAAAGACGGCCTCTGGAATTTCAGAAGGGAGAAAGAGCATTCCCAAGGGTATCTCCAACTATAGGCGTCATTCGAGTCAAGGGTGCAGGAAAGCACAGCCCGCGGTACGTTGGACATTATGAAATTCTGGAGAAGGTCGGAGCGGTGGCCTATCGACTCCAACTGCCGGATATGCTAGCAACACTACATGATGTATTCCACGTCTCATAATTGCGGAAGTACGTAGCCTACCCGGGATACATAGAAGAGCCTAGCTCACTAGAGATCAAACCAAACCAAACCTACATCGAACAACCGGCCCAGATACTAGAACGAGAAGAACGAAATTCACGGAGAGGAGTCATTCCATATGTAAAGGTAAAGTGGGGAAGAAGAGGACCGCACGAGGCTACATGGGAACTAGAAACGGAAATGTGGAAGAATTATTCGAGACTCTATGAATCAGTTACGGTTTAGTTTCGAGACGAAACTTCCTAAGGGGGGGGAGAAATGTAATCCCCGTAATAGTGATCGGTAGAAACCACCGATCGGAACGCCAAGGCACGGTCATTCGGAGCCAATGAAAACCTCGATCATGACCGCAAGCATGAAGGGCCACTCAAGGTCAACAAGAGTGTCGACCAGGACCGTAACTCAGTGGTCAGGTGATACCCCGGCAGTCGGATCGATCATGATTGCCCCAAACGAACCGTGGCCGAACGCCATAGCACGACCAGCACGCCGCGACCAGCTTTGAACGAATTGGCACGCTGAATCAGGACATCGCTGAACCTTCCCGATCGGGAAAGGCAGACAGAAGGCGCAGAGGAATCCTGCCACCACATTGCCAAATCGATGATATGGTCGACTGACACACCCATGCGCGTTCCTGGTCGGTAGACGGATCAAACAAGGTTAGATTGGTCACATCACAAACAGGAAATACCCCGTATCGGGCGCTAGACAGGGATGGCATAAATTAGCTAAATCAAGGCTTCTTCCGACTGACGCCCAAGTCACGACAGACCGAACACAACCATATTAGGCAAATTAGGGCTAGGGAGAAGTTAACCCCATGAAACTAACGAATCTATTTAGTATAGAGGCTAACCAAGGGAAAGGGAGAAGGAGGTCGGTACTAGTAGGAAATCGAATAGAAAAAGGTAAGGCAACACCTGAGTGACATCATGGCACGGCGGCGAGCCACTCACTTACTGCATCCCTCGTCGCCCTTCATTATGTTTTCTCAAATATCGCACATTTAAAGCCTTCGGGTCACGTTTTCACTGCTGAAACTTCCAAGGAGCCGTAGCATCGGTGAGGATGGATAAAAAACCCAAGAGTTACATCCCCGCACGTTTTCAAAGGGGTAAGTTTCCACCAAACTTCTTCATGAACATGATGCATGTGCACGAAGAGCTCCGACTCAAGGGAGCGGGATTGGGCTCCTACGGCCGAGGATTCATCCCCAATGGCAACATGACTAGCTCATGGAATTAGGGAACCCAACTCTTTGGGATCCGCCAACCTTGCTGACCTTCGGGCAGCCCATGTCACGACACGACACATACACGTTAAGCCATACGTATACCGGTCACGAACGTAGGTTTAGAGCACGCATGAATATTTGGATAGTTCAGAGCTAGTGACTTTAGGGATGTGGGTGAAACACATGATCATGAATATACTTCATGTTTAAGCGTCGACTATTTATGCTACGTTGCCTTACTGAGACATAGTCTAATGATGTGATATGTTCATATTTTAGGTCAGGAGACTCCGGATGCTGATACCGATGGAGGCTGTTGAGCGAGACCCGTACCGAGCTGGTCACGGTAGGGGCAGGCAGTCGAGTTAGGGTAGGGGGCGGCGCACGCGCCTTTGCGGGCGTTGCTGTTTAAGCCTTAGGAGGACTTTTATTTTCCAAAACGGAGTTTAGACTTAATGTGTTTTTTGCATATGGACAAGAACCATCCCCTTTCTATTTATGACGTTAAGTTAAGAGTTTTAAACAAAGGGTCCTAACAGTGTTGAACTACTACGTCCACCCTGGTCGAGAGTTGGGGCCCGGCAAAACTAGTGCAACCTCCCTCGACCTTATGCATGCAGACCACATAATGAAAGTATTAGAACAATCGCCCCAGGGAAATGATGAAGCCTAGTGACTCAGGTGGTAGAGCTGTCGGATGGATGCCAAGGTCACGATGCACTCGTGCAGCGTGGTCGAAGCGATTGCCGTCGCGGTGGAATGGGACGTGCGTCAGGGAAAGGCTTACGGGGTAGGATGGCTTCGTGGTCAGGCGAACGATTTGGTCATGGTGCTAGAGAGTAGCATGGCCCAGGCAAATCCTCGACCACGGCCGACTGTCACGTGCCTTGAGTAGAGTCTGGTCAATCCAAGTACGCGCGAAATAAGATATGAGACTCTACAAGTAACTATCTGATACAAGTCCACAAAATTCAAGAGACCAGTCCACGCGACTCAGGCTAAGAGACAACTCCAAAAGACTCTGAGGGGTAATTCCACGCGAGTACGGCAAGAAGAGTAAGTCTACGCAAATCCGGAGGCATGTCCACACGAAAGTCTTGCCTTAGAAAACGTGCCAAGAGTCCAACCCCTCAAATGACTTGGGACCTCATATTTATAGTCATGGGGGCCATATCTTCACTTCTTGGGCCCGTTACTTCATTTCTTAGGGCCCGGCCCTGTAAAAATTCACGAAAAAGCCAAATACCTCATAATGCATACCGGGAAGCCTCGTTCACCTATTGTCTATAAAATCAAGCCGGTTAATATCAAAGTCATTATGTGATGCAATTCCCACCCTTATAAACCTAATGAATCCTACTTTTCTAACCAATGTGAAAGAAAATCAACATCATTCTTATTCACCACTTATTTTATTAACATTTAACTCAAATGACAAGTGTTCTCCAAATTGCCACACGTTCGCATTTGGTGTACAGCGTAACAGAAAACCTTAAATTAATAATTGTATCTTTCTCTAACATTGGGTTGTATGGTATTGTGGTGGCCGATGTTGTGTGATTACTGTAATACAATTTTATTTTTACTTACCAAACGATCAAGTCCATTCCGATGATCATACTCAAATTTTCTATGGTTATATGTCTATTGGTTACCATGTATGGTCAATCTATCGTGGTTATGTAAATGTCCAAATTGTCTTTCAAACCTAATGTATTCTTTAAATGACAAACTCTAATCCTAAGACTTTATTCAATTCTCAAAAACTTACGTTCATTCTTTTGAATTCTCCTTCATCGCTTTGTTTGTTCAATGATTCTTTTTGCATTGTATTTTTATGTTCTATTTATTTTACTTATATTTATTTATAATAAATATTATTATAAAAATTAAAAAAGACATTTCATCAATATAACGTAAGTTCACTATAGTTTTTACAAATAATTTTCTAAAATCAAACCATAATTACCATGGTCATCTAACCCCTACGTGTAGTAACCACAACTCACCGCAATATTGAAAATTTAAACCAAACTATTAGGTCAAACCATAATTACCATGGTCATCTTACCCCTACATGGTCATCTTACTAGGGTTACTAATTAATTAATACTAATAAATAAATAAAACATTCAGAAGTAGTAGAATCTTTTGCTTCCAATGGCGGTGCACAAAGCTCCGCCATGTCGGTGTCTACATAACACTAAGGTATGCACAAACTAATCCCTTAGACCACCATTATCGGTGCCCGAAACCGTATGGAAATACGGCTTCGGGCAACGAAACCGTCGCCAGCGTGGCGAATGAAGGACATACGGTTTTCACTGTATGCCCGAATGTTTGGGTGGAAGAGAGAGAGTTTCTCTCTCCTCCGTCCAAACATTTTATTATATATATATATTTTTTATTTTTATTTTTAATTAATATTATATTATTATATATATATTATAATAACAAAAATTAAAAATAAATATATTTTTAAAATTTTTAAAATTAGTAATAATTATCATAATATTAATATTTTGAAAATAAATTAATTTATTACCATAACAATATCTAAACATTTCGAAATAAAATTAAAGTACAATATCAATCATCTAAATTTAGATCTCATCCAATACTATCGTTATGTGATTGATTTGCATTACTA
The DNA here is from genome assembly GCA_009725065.1 of Utricularia reniformis. NCBI lineage: Eukaryota > Viridiplantae > Streptophyta > Magnoliopsida > Lamiales > Lentibulariaceae > Utricularia > Utricularia reniformis. The sequence continues at coordinate 211,136 of RWGZ01000949.1, forward strand.
CCGGAACCAGCCGAATGAGGAGTAGATCGATCTGAAGAATCTTGAATTAGAGCACTGAGTGTCCTATTATACAATGTTTGTTGCTCGGGAGTGAGTGTAGCCGGATTGATATTGAGAATTTGTATTTCGTTAAACATCACCATTTGCTCGTTGTAGTTGTGTAGTTGTCGTTCTAAATCACGTATGGAAGACTCATAATTGGTGAATTGACTAACAATTGTCTCATTTCGAGCTCTTCGTTCAGCACGAGCCGAGGACTCAGCTCAAGTCGATGTTTTTTCCCTTTCACGTCGCTTTGCGGCATTCCTCCCAATCGGTCGTTGTTCAGTATCTGAAGGTTGTGTTCCCTCAGTGCTTGCTCCTCCGGTAGATCCACTAGTTGCCCTACAATCGATAGGACGTCTCCATTTTGCCTCGTTTCTCATTACTCTCCAACAATGCTCATATGGAAAGTGTTTAGCTGAAATTCTTGAATCTATTTTGTGTGCTTCTTGTTAAGATTTATGGGCTTCTTGGACATAGTCATTTTCGGTAAAACCGCTTCTTTTTCTTGCATAAGCTGCATCATAAAATCCACAAAATAACCCAACAAGTTTGTTAATATCTATCCACTTCTTTCGAATTGATTCTGATTCACGGGGCTTGCCGCGAACAATATTAGAGTTGTAATACTCTGTAATTCTTGCCCAAAATCCCGTGGATGTTTGAGAATTACCAACGATAGGATCTACAGACACATTTAGCCATGCTGAAACGACTAAGAGTTCTTCTTCAGATGTCCACCGTTGCCTACCTTGTTCGGAACTTCTCATTGTTGAATGAAGTTGAATGTTTTCAAGTCTGTCGTGGCTATTAAATCCATGAGAGAATGGAGGAGTAGAATCCATAAATATTGAAGATTTTACTAGCTAAGTAGATAGAGATTATGATGTAATTTGTGTAAAAAATGATCCACAACTCTAATATTTATATACAATTTAGAAATTTCAAATCATGGACAATATTTGTTGTGTTGCAATTATTTTCGAATCTCCCAAATACCAAGAATATCAACACCTTATTTTTTACTTTCACCTTTGTCCGAAGGTGAATAAATGTTTCTTGGATTTATTAGAAATGTGACTAGTCATGCCATAGCTATGTGTGTTTATTTGTTGTGTTGCAATTATTTTCGAATCTCTCAAATACCAAGAATATCAACACCTTATCTTTTACTTTCACCTTTGTACAAAGGTGAATAAATGTGTCTTGGATTTACTAGAAATGTGACTAGTCATGCCATAGATATGTGTGTTTATTTGTTGTGTTGCAATTATTTTCGAATCTCCCAAATTCCATGANCCGATTACATCAAGGAATAAACTTGATAAAAGAGCATTTATTGGCATATTGGTTGGGTATAGTGAAAATGTGACAGGTTATAGGATTTATAATCCTATAACAAAACATGTGGTTGTTTCCCGAAGCTTGAAAATTGATGAAAATGACCTGTGGGACTTTGAGGAGGGAAAGCTGAAAACTCCATTTCGGCCTTCTGAATGTGATTGATTTACTTGATGATCTGGATTTCTCTACTGATTTATCTATTACTAATTCACCTGAAATTGCTTCTGATTTTCCTAGCAGCCAGATCTCTGATGATGAGGATGAGGAGGAGGAAGTCTCTATTCGAGGTACGAGGAACCTTACTGAAATTTATGCTAGGTGTAATTTTGATCTCGAAACTGAACCAAAATCAATATCTGAAGCTCTGTCTTCCCCTCCTTGGAAAGCAGCGATGGAGGAGGAGCTAATGATGATAAAAAGGCATAAGACTTGGGTCTTAGTAGATGCACCGGTTGATAGACATGTGATTGGTCTAAAATGGGTTTTTAAGACCGAGTTGAACGCTGATGTACCTTGAATAAATATAAAGCCAGGTTTGTTGTGAAAGGCTATGATCAACAATAAGGTATTGATTATTTTGATACTTTTTCACCTGTTGCAAGATTTGATACAATTCGGACTCTCCTTGCATTAGCTGCTATACTGAATTGGACCATTTTTCAGTATGATGTTAAATCTGCCTTTTTAAATGGTGAACTTAAAGAAGAGATTTTTGTAACTCAACCTCCGGGGTTTGAGATGACAGAAAAATCTTCTCAAGTATGCCTTTTAAAGAAGGCCTTGTATGGCCTTAAGCAAGCTCCGAGAGCTTGGTACTCACGATTGGACAGTTTCATATTGTCTTGTGGTTTTATGAAAAGTCTCAATGATACTACTCTTTATGTTAAGAGTTCTGGAGAAGTGATTTTGATAGTCTCGGTCTATGTTGATGATGTTTTGGTATGTGGAAAAAACAGTGCTGATTGTGCAGAATTTAAGAAGAAATTGTTGCATGAATTCGAAATGAATGACTTGGGCAAACTGTCATATTTTCTTGGCATGCAGATTGAACAATCTTCTTCTGGGATTTTTATATCTCAGGAAAAGTATACTCTTGAAATTCTGAAACAATTTGGCTTTGAAAATTGCAGTGAAGTATCTGTGCCTATGCTTCTGAATACTAAAATCGGAACACATAGTGATATTCCTGCTTGTGACTCTTCCATTTACAGATCACTGATTGGAAAACTGATGTATCTTTGCTCAACACGACCTGATATTTCGTATGCCACTTGCATGTTATCAAGGTACATGCACTCTCCAACCTCTATACATTTTGCTGCTGCAAAACGTATATTAAGGTATCTTAAGGGAACTCTTGATTTTGGCATTTTATATTCTCCTGGTTGTGAGGTTAAAATGTTTGGCTTTTCTGATTCTTACTTTGGTGGCTGTTTAGATGATTTAAAAAGCACATCTGGATATTGTTTTACTCTCGGAACAGGTGTGATATGTTGGTGTTCGAAAAAATAGTCAACTGTTGCTCAATCGACTGCTGAGGCCTAATATTATGCAGCCTCCAAGGCTGCGAATCAGGCCATTTGGCTCAGAAAACTACTTGATGAGCTAAAATCGCTTCCTGCAGGACCAACAAATATTCTCTGTGATTCTCAATCTGCTATTGCAGTTACGAAGAATCCTGTTTTTCATGGAAAAACAAAGCATATCAAGATCAAATATCATGCCTTGAGAGAGGCTGAAAGTGATGAGATCATTAAGTTGGTATATTGTTCCACTGAAGAACAAGTGGGCGATATTTTTACGAAACCATTGCCAGTATCCAGATTTTTATATCTTAGGAAGCGGCTTGGTGTAGTTTTGGCCAACTACGTTAAGGAGGAGTTTGTTGGACCTCGTATTAACGTGGTTGGGCCGGGACTTCGGGAGCCCATGATGATATAATCTGAGGCCCAGCTTGCCTCACGTATTTGGGTGTGATTTTTGAGTTGCTGCCCTAACTCCTCTCGTTCTTCCTCTTCTCCAATACTTCGTTGGTTTCGTGGTTCATGGAATCGTGATGAACGTGTGCGGCTGTTGCTTCTTTAAGATGCTAAGTTTCTTTGTTCTTTTTAGCTGCTTTCATTTTCGTGTTTTGTAGTTTTAAAAACACTTGCTGCTTTTCTTTCTGGTTTTTATATTCTCAAACATTTTTCGTTTGAATGAAATCGTCTTCCATTTTCGTTAAGTGTTACTGAACAAGAACACGTTCTACAAGTTTCTATTTGCTTTCAACAACCCCAGCAGAACCGACCACACGATCCTACACCTGAATGAAGCGAAGGCAGTAGGGGCACGATCAGAACAGGCCCTCAGAACAGTCGAGCAAAAAACCAATGACAAGGATGGGCGCGGAGATCACGGAGCTAATCATACCCAAGGCCCACAATGAACAAACATGCGCCTCCCAGAAAATCAGGGACAGTCACCAACGGAAAATCCGGAGAAAAGACACCGCGGCAGCGCCACAACGGCACCCCAGTCTCCAAAGGGGAAACCCCCTAAAATATTAGTGATTTTAATCAGTGTATGAAATTTTTATTACCGTTCGAGATTGATTATCGAGAACAATGTTTTCTACATAGGCTATTGCAAAGCACAACTGTCTAATGCAGCTCGCAGTAGTGTATTTGACTCACAATACAGTAATGTGGCTCGCAATAGTTAATATTTATTGCAAATCAATTTACCCAATTTTATATCGAGATTCTCATTGTAAATGTTGCCCTAACCCCTCCTCTTCCTCACTTTCCAGCACCCCCTTTATTTCCAGCGCCATTTCACCCAATATGCAGCGCAAGTGACATTGAGATAGCTAAACTGTGTCTGAATCCTTTCTTTGGCCAGAGGATCGACGAAACTTCACCATTTCTGCGTTCCCCAATTCCAGCGCCCCCTTCACCCCGTTACCTTCAAATTCCCGTGACGTGCATCTCCTTTAAATTACAGCGCCTGTGTTGTTGTAATATCATCTCCTTTGTCTCCTCCGGACACCGTCGGACATAGCTTGGTTTCATTTCTGGTAACGTTAATATTAGTGTTAGGAATTTTGTTATAGTTAGGTGTATTGTTGTCTTTGTGAATTTTGATGTGGTTAGAGTTATTTTGCGAAAAATTTTATGATTTGTTATAAACATTTGAGATTGCGGTTTGCTTGTTATGGATTCCTTTGCAAGGACATATTTTGATTGTTGTTTGCAGGTTGTTAACATAGATTTGAGATTTGTGTTCTTATATGAAAACATCATAATGTGTAATGTTTTTGGTACTGTTGTGGTTTGAAAACCGGGGGTGTCAACAGTCGATCGGTTCGTTGCGAGACAAACTCGGTTATTATTTGTTTGATGTGTGGAGAACGATTATGAATCAAAGGTGGAAATACGCAAGGATTTATAGTGGAAAACCTCGAAACCTAGGGAAAAACCACTTGGTTAAGGGCTAAAGGAAGTGCCCTTAGTCGGTTCAATAATCACAATCATGATTGTTGTGGTTAGAAAACCAGGGGTGTCAACAGTCGACCGGTTCGTTACAAGACGAACTCGGTTATGATTTGTTTATGTGTGGAGTAGAGTTAACGGTTTAGAGGCATAGAAGGCAAAAAGGATTTAGAGTGGAAAACCTCGGAAGCGAGGAAAAAACCACTTGACTAAGGGTGGAAAGAAAAGCCCTTAGCCCTTCCAATAAATGAAAACAGGATCATACAATGCATGTTTTCAGATCAATACACAACAAAGCGCTTCGAAAATAAATCGAGAGGAGCTGTGAAACCACGGATGTGGGGAGGAAGAACCAGGAGGATCCCAAACTTCTTCTTCGGTCCTTTCTCTCTGATTCCAAAAGGCTCCTTCCTTTTTTTCGTTCTCTCAGCGTCCTTTTTATACCTGCACTGTACTATGTGCAGTAGGCCGTCGTTTTGTGCTTGTCCTTTGCCAATAGGTCGGCTAACGCCAGGCGGATCAGCCGCCGGAACTGGCTCTACAGTGGCTGCATGGCGCTTAGGCCTTACGGCGCTGCCAGCCGGCTACTCTTTGGCCTTTAGCGGCTTGCTCCCATGACTGGACCATAGTCCTGACTAATTTGTCGTGGCTCGCTATCATACGGGACGATCGGAAATGGCCCGAGGGGGAATCTGCAGCTAGTGGACCGAACGGTCTGACGCTTCATGGGAGGTTGGGTCCCACACCTTGGGACCGATCGCCTAATATGCCCGATCGGGGCAGCCACACAAATGGGCCTTCCTTTAATTTGACCTCCAAGCTTGGTCCACTCGCTTGGGCCGCCATAGCTTGGGATGGTTCGGACCCTGTTCGGGGTACCGGGTTCCGATGGTCTCATCAATGATCATACAAGTCATGTTTGTTCTTTTAGGCAACAAAGAGGAAGAGAAGAATCGAAATTAAATCGAGAGCAACTCCTCATTGCGAAAGCTCTGAAGAAAAAACCCAAAGAAGATCATTTTCTCGCACTCTAAGTGTCCTTCTAATACTCCCACTGTACTGTGTACAGTAAGGTGTCGTTTTGTGCCTATCCTTTGCTGCTAGGTCGACTAATGTCAGGTGTAGCAGCCACCGGAAACGGCTTCACAAAGCTGCATGGCGCTAGACCTTTCGGCGCTACTAGCTGGCTACTCTCTGGCCACTGGTGGCTCGTACGCCTTCGCCGGACCACGCTTCTGACAGGGTTGTCGAGGGTCGTCGTTGCATGGGATGAGTGAGAATGGCCCGAAGCAACGCCTGTAATATGTGGACCGATCGGTCCGGGCGCATGCGAGATGCTGGGCCCTACACATCGGGACCGATCGCCATAAATGATCGATCGGGCCACAGGATCTGAATGAGCCATTCACGAACGTGGGCTGGCTCTGGGCCTCCATGTTCGGCTTACGTTTTTTGGGCTTCTCTGGCCAAGCTTGGCCCTTACCCTGTCTGGGGTACCGGGTTCCGGGGATCTCATCAGGTACGATTGTACATTTGTTTAATTGAATCGTAAATTAATTTATATATGAGTCTTTTGTTTTTGTTCTATATGTAAGTTATGAAGTTTTTAAATAATTTTTTTTGTATATTTTGGACTTTGAATTGTCAGTTTGATATGTTTATTCAAATTTGTAAAAGAATTTCAAATTGGATAGTTAGAAATCTGTTTTGCATAATTCGAAGGAATTCCTAACTATTGCATGACAACGGGTCATCTTTTGTAAAATTTTTCATCCATTAAAATTTAATCATTCATATTCTTACAGAATGAATTGGTCCAACACTAAACTTGCTATGTTGATTTAACCAAGCAAGGCATTCCTTTATTTTCTGTTCATTTTTATTATTCCTTTTGATTATTAATTTTTGTTAAATGAATATGTTACTTATGATGATAATTCAAAAGTTAACTCTTGTATACTTATATGTTTAATAGGATTGTATATTAGTTTAATAGAAATCGTAATTAAATATGTATATGACTGTTATTGTTACAAGTCATGATACATTGTTTTTTGAATTTTACCTTTATTAAATGATTATGTAAACGTTATGTTGAAATATAAGTTTGAATCTGTTTGAATAAATATTTCTTTTCAATTCTCTGTAATCATTTTGTTTTACAGAAGAACAACATAACTCATTCTCTCTGCAAATCTTTTTCAAACCATAGCCGTTCTATCAACTATTGTTTTAATCATCATCGATCCTACGTCTTGAGTCTAACAGAACGAACGAAAATTCCCTTTTGTACGAACTAGTCTAGTTATTAATATGGAAGCTTTTACCCTGAATTTGAGTGACTTACCCTTAAGACTAACCATACAAATCCCCGACCGTCCGGCGTGCGCTTCGTGATCGAGGAGAAGTTCTAGGTCGTTACGGCATGCCGAGAGGGAAGTACGAACCTCAGGGTGATCTCTGCCTCGTTGGAAATCCAAATAGGCCTTCGTGGTTGAGGGGCGGCAACGACCAGGGAATTCCTCATGGGATGCCTCAAGGGCAAGTCTTGACCACGGCCAACTGTCCGACCGGTCCTAGGGACGGGGCGTGTGTCACGACCAGTGCGAGAAGTCGTGCCAACTAGCGGTGAACAGAGGTCAGCGGTGTGCAAAACTTGGGTTCACTTGAGCTGTAGTTATTTTCATATGCTGAATCATGGTCGGGTGGCCGTGACTCGCACGCTCGTAGGTCAGTTGACGGTAGTTCATTCGGCCGAGGGTCGCATGGCACGTTCCCTTCCCGTGCTTCCGCGGGTGAACGAGGTTCCCAGGTCAACGGATGCCTCGTTCGAGACCCGTCCGTCCTGACCCTTGTGAACGAAATCATCAGTCCTATGCCCGATCGTCCCACCCACCCCTTAGTTCTGGATGATTCATGCTTGTTGGTTTGGTTACTATTTCATAATAGTCCTTAACGTACAACATACGAGGTTACACGAGCTAGTACAACCCAAAGGCTTCCATGCTTAATAACAAAAATTCCTTCACGGTCGATCGGGCATAGCACTGGGACCGCGAGGAATCCTTCTTAACAACTCGATTCGGGTTCGGCCTCCAGAGCTTCACGACCTACAACACATGCTTCACGTGAGATTATGTCTCAGTAAGATAATCTTAAGAGGAACGTAAAATTTGAAATGAATTTCCCACGTTAACCCTCCCTGGTTTCCCGTTCGTGCCATTAAGCATTTTCCTCGTTACTATATGCAACATGCTATCTTTTCCCTAATCATATTCATCCGTGGATGACGTAAGTGGCCACCTCCATAAGTCGAGGTTTTCATACCATGACAAGTCACGTTGCCATTGGGGATAATCCTCGGCCGTAGGAGCCCAATCCCGCTCCCGTAGGTCGGAGCTCATCATGCATATGACGTTCTAAGAAATTTAGAATTTCCCTTTTTGTTTTTGATTGGCCAGCACTGGTTTGGGAGAAGTTTGCTTCTAGGTTGGACGTTCGTCCGTTGGCCGTGGCGGTGGCGCCACAGTTACCTCGGAAGGAGACTTCTCCCCCAATGTGAGCTGGGTGGCGAAGTATGACTTATGGTGTTCATCGTCGTGAGTGTGAGTGAGCTCTTAAGTTACCTTACCTTTTGTTCTTAGCTTACTTCCTTTTTCGTCCCCCCTCCTTCTTCCCTTTCCATACTTTTCATAAGTTAGACTTTTGATGGTTAGTGTTCCTAGTTCTTGTCGACAGCCGCCTGTTGCTCTGCTCGTCAGTCCGTGCGATTGCTTCATGTCGGCCGACACGGCAGCTTTTGTCTCATGCCCTTCATGTCGGCCGTTAGAGTCAGTTTGCCGGCGAAGTTCCAGCGTACGTGGTGGGTGGGGTGTGTCCTTGCTTGGCGTTAGGTCGGCTTGTCGTCTCATGTTTGTCACCTTAAGGACATCCAAGCGTTCGGTCGGCGTCGGTGTCCCTAAGCCGTGATGCCTTGCTGCTCGTTCCCTTGTCATCGCCGATGATTGGGTTTATGGATCCTGGATCCGACTTTTGCAGTCGGTTCATCGTGGTGGTTGGAGTCTGGTCATGGTTGTCCACTCCTGTTTTGTTTTTAACTATTTTACATTTCTCCCCCCTCAAGAAGTTTCGTCCCTGAAACTACTTCGGCCTTTACCTTATTTGAACAGTTCGGGGTGTGTCTTTTTCATGTGTTCTTCGAGTTCCCATGTGGCCTCGTCTGCTTTTCGTCCGTCCCATTTGATATTGAGTTATGTGATCACTCCTTTCCGTGTTTGCCTTTCCTATCTTGCTAGCACCTTGATAGGGCGTTCCTTGTACATAAGATTGGGTCTGATCTGTATCGGGCTAGGATCAATTAGATGGTCTGGGTCCGCTACGTATTTCCTGAGTTGAGACACGTGGAAGACGTCATGTATGGCCGCTAGGTTGCTTGGTAGTCGAAGACGGTAGGCCACGAGTCGAATTCGTTCCAGGACGTCACCTGGTCCTACGTATCGTGGACTGAATTTCCCCATCCCTTTAACTCGGATTACTCCTCGACTTGGCGAAATAATGAGGAACGCTTTTTCCCCAGGTTAAAACTCCAAAGGCCTTCGCTTCCGGTCTGCCCAGCTCTTTTTTCGGTCTTGCGCCACTCTTAGTAGCGCCCTGATCACCGTTATTTTCTCCTCAGCTTCTCGCACTAGATCGGGTCCAATATTGCTCGTTTTCCTACCTCGTCCCAGCTAGTCGTGGTGCGGCATCTACGTCCATATAGTGCTTCGTAGGGAGTCATCCCGAATCTGGAGTGATAACTATTGTTGTAGGCGAACTCGGCTAAGTAGAGGTGATTCACCCAGGTCCCCTTTAATTCCATGGCGCACGCTCGTAAGAGATCTTCGAGGATTTGGACCGTTCGTTCCGATTGGCCATCCGTCTGTGGGTGGTCGGCTGAGCTCATGCTCAATTTGGTTTCCAGTGGCTTCTGCAATGCTTCCATAACCTGGAAATAAACCTCCCGTCTCGATCTGATACTATTGATTTGGAATTCCATGCAGCCGCACAATCCATTCCAGGTATGTTCTTGCGAGCCGTTCCATTCCCCTTCCGGTGAATACTGGTAGGAAGTGTGCACATTTGGTCAATATGTCCACTACGATCCATACTGCATCCGTTCCTCGTGGCGTCCTTGGCAATCCTGAAACGAAGTCCATAGCTATTTCTTCCCACTTCCAGATTGGAATTTCCAGGGGTTGCAGTAGTCCGCCTGGCTTTTGGTGCTCTACTTTCACCCTTTGGCAGGTGAGGCACCCTTTCACCCTCCTGGATGGATCGTCAGGGCTGTGTTATGCGCCTCGTGGAGAATCTGTTGGATGATCTATTTTTCCTTTGGTACGCAGACTCGTCCCCTATACCTCAGGAGTCCATCATGTCGTCGTTGGAACTCGGGGTGGTCTTGATTCATCCTGTCTCCCCATTTGATGGCGTGGACGTGTTGGGCCTGTTCTTCTCGAATTCGCTGGAGTAGGTCGTGTTCCAGGGTCAGAGCCGCCAATCACCCTTCTGCATCTGTGATCAGTTCCACGTTAAATTCCCTCAGTTATTTTTCCAGTCGGCTTGGTCGCAGTTCTCCCGTTCCTTTTTGACTTAGAGCGTCAGCCACCTGATTTGCTCGGCCTGGATGGTATGTAAATTCCACATCGTAGTCTTGGATTAGTTCCAGCCATCTTCTATGACGCATGTTGAGCTCTCTTTGGGTGAAGATGTATTTCAGGCTTTGATGATCGGAGTAGATGAAGGTTTTGACTCCGTATAGGTAATGCCTCCACAGCTTAAGGCCAAACACCACTGCCGCTAATTCTAAATCGTGTGTGGGGTAGTTCCGTTCGTGCCTTCGCAATTGACGTGACGCATAGGCGATAACTCCGTCTTTTTGTGTGAGGACAGCTCCCAGCCCTTCCCCGGACGCATCACAGTACATTTTGAAATCCTCTCCTTCTTTAGCTAGTGCTTGGATTGGGGCTCGGGTGAGGTGTGATTTTAGTTGGACGAAGCTCTTTTGGCAATCCTCGTCCCATCCAAACTTTGTCCCTTTCTGTGTGAGCTGCGTCATCGGTCTTGCGAGCAACGAGAATCCTTTCACAAATCTTCTGTAGTAACCCGCCAATCTGAGGAAACTTCTTACTTCCGTAACATTCGATGGGGTCGTCCAGTCCACCACTGCTTCAATTTTCCTTTTGTCCACCGTGATCCCCTGTGCGTTGATTACATGCCCCAAAAATCCCACTTCGTGCGTCCAAAATTCACACTTCGAGAGCTTGGCATATAGTTGGTTCTTTCTCAGCGTTTGGACACAACCTCGAGGTGTTCCTTGTGGCTTTCTTCATCGTGCGAGTATATTAGGATGTCGTCAATAAAATCCACCACAAATTTGTCCAGGAAGGGTCGGAAAACTCGGTTCATAAGGTCCATGAATGCTGTTGGTGCATTCGTTAGTCCAAAAATTAGCACTTTAAAGTCGTAATGCCCATAGCGTGCCAGGAACGCAGTTTTCGGAACATCCTCTGTCTTGATTTTTAATTGGTGGTGTCTTGATCGGAGGTCGATTTTGGAGAACACTCCTGCTCGCTTGAGTTGGTTCGAACAGGTCGTCTATTCTTGGCATCGGGAACTTATTCTTCTTTGATAATTTGTTTAGCTCTCGGTAGTCCACGCAAAGCCTCATAGTTCCGTCTTTTTCTTTAAGAAGAGGACTAGAGCTCCCCACGGGGATGTGCTTGGTTGTACGAATTTTCTTTCGATCAATTCGGATAGCTACTCTTTCAATTCTCGTAGCTCCGCAGGTGCCATCCTGTATGGTGCCTTAGCCACCTGCCGAGCTCCTTCCACTAGCTCTATTTCGCTTTCTATTTCCCGATCAGGCATGTCTCCGTGTAGCTCATCGGGAAATACGTCCGTAAATTCTCGGGCTATCGGTATGCTGTCCAACGCTGGTTGTTTGTCCTCGCTGATAAAATAAGCTAGCACCATCTCCCGTACGTGAGACTGAGTTGCGTTAGCCTCCTCCTTGGTTTTCTTGGTCCACATTCTTTCATTCTTAGCATTTGTGGTTAGGCGGATCCAGTGTCGATTCGTTTGGTCCGAGATTTGCAGCATTTGTTCGGCACATTTTATGATTGCGCGATGTTTAATTAGCCAGTCCATCCCCAATATTACCTCGAACTCGCATTCACCCGCAATTCTAGTTGGTTGGCCGGTAATATCCTCCCAGCAATTTGTACTGCAACTTCTTTGTACTTCTTAGTGCACATCATTGTATTTCTCCCGGGTGTTCGTATGGTAAGCCATGGTCGTAGTTTAGTGCTTGTTAAGTTCCTCGTCGTCGGGCAACAATTCGAAATAAACGAATGTGTTGCCCCGCAATCAAATAACACGCGCAGTAATTGGTTATGTATCAATATTTTACCTGCTAGGGTGTTAACGTCCAATGCAACTTGTTCATGATTTATACAGTAGACCCTGGCGATCGCCTTGGTTGGTTCCTTACAGGGGGCTGTTGCGGCGGGTTGCACGATCGGTCTCTTCTTGGTTGGGCACTTCCTTGTGAAGTGTCCCAGTAGTCTACACTCATAGCACACATTGCTGCCCACACGACATTTCCCTTGGTGGCTTTTCGAGCATTTTGGGCATGTTGGGTACACCTTGCGTTCCAGGTACCCTTTGCTCGTCTTTTTTATTGGAATCGTTAATCCAGAGTCTTCCGCTGGTCCCCTTTTTGGCAACATGGCATCTTGTTCCTTAAGTTCAGCTTCCACTGTGAGAGCAGCGGCGTACAAGTCATTGATCTTATCCGTAATGATTGCCGATACTCTTCCTCGTATTCTCACGTTTAGCCCCCTGCGAAACTTGAGGACTTTTAAGTGGCTGATCTTGTCCACCTGGGAATACCTCGATAGTGTTTGAAATCTCGTGAAATCGCTTCGAACTCGGCCATATTTTGCAATATTGCCACCTCGGGTACAAATCGGGCCTTAAATTCCAACGTAAATTCCTTCCATGAAAGTTCATCATCCTCTTCCTCCTTGAGTGACTCCCACCATTCGAAGGCTTCCCTTGTCAAAAAGTACGAGGCTACCGTAGCTTTTATCCTTTTGGGAGTCCCCTGTATTTTCATGCTCCGTTCAATCTCCTTCAACCAGGATTCCGCTCGGTCATGATCGCCCTCAGTAAACATGGGTACCCGTAATTTCTTAAGACAGCCGTGGTGCAGGCGTATCTGTTCCCCTTGATCCACGTCGGTTCCTTCGTTCTAGTCGGGTCGGTCCTCGTGCGTTTCAGACACTCGATCGCTTAGGGTGGTTTTCTCGCGCGAGTCCTGATTTCCGTTTTCTCTAGCGTTTGCTCGGCTAGTCACTGATCGTGTCCTTCTCAGTGTCATTCTTCCCTAAGATGATGGTTCACACATAGATTGATGGTTAGCGAGCATCAATTAAATTGTCAAACCTATAACTCTGTGTTTTGCTCGCGGTGCCTCTCCCGGGTTGTTCTTGGATTCCAATGCGGCCCCAGACCGATCATCCTTTTGTCTACCCATCTAATTGTCCCATTTTCGACTGCTCCGATACCATAGAAACTATCACGACCCGTGCGAGAAGTCGTGCCAGCCAACGGTGTGCAAAACCTGGGTTCACTCGACTTGTCGTTATTTTCATATGCTGAATCATGGCCGGGTGGCCGTGACTCGCACCCTCTTAGGTCAGGTGACGGTAGTTCATTCTGCCGAGGGTTGCAGGGCACGTTCCCTTCCCGCGCTACCGTGGGTGAACGAGGTTCCCAGCGTCAACGGATGCCTCGTTCGAGACCCGTCCGTCCTGACCCTTGTGAACGAAATCACCAGTCCTATGCCCGATCGTCCCACCCACCCCTTAGTCCTGGATGATTCATGCTTGTTGGTTTGGGTACTATTTCATAATAGTCCTTAACGTACAACATACGAGGTTACACGAGCAAATACAACCCAAAGGCTTCTATGCTTAATAACAAAAATTCCTTCACTACAGATCGGGCATAAGCGCTCATGAGCACTGGGACCGCGAGGAATCCTTTTCAACAACTCGAGTCGGGTTCGGCCTCCGAAGCTTCATGACCTACAACACATGCTTCACGTGAGATTATGTCTCAGTAAGATAATCTTAAGATTAATGTAAAATTTGAAATGAATTTAATCCCACGTTAACCCTCCCTGGTTTCCCGTTCGTGTCATTAAGCATTTTCGTCGTTACTATATGCAACATGCTATCTTTTCCCTAATCATATTCATCCGTGGATGACGTAAGTGGCCACCTCCATAAGTCGAGGTATTCATACCGTGACAAGTCACGTTGCCATTGGGGATAATCCTCGGCCGTAGGAGCCAATCCCGCTCCCGTAGGTCGGAGCTCATCATGCATACGTCGTTCTTAGAAAATGAGGATATCCATTTGTGTTTGTGATTGGCCAGCACTGGTTTGGGAGAAGTTTGCTTCCATGTTGGACGTTCGTCCGTTGGTTGTGGCGGTGGCGCCAAAGTTACCTCGGAAGTAGACTTCTCCCCCAATGTGAGCTGGGCGACAAAGTATGACATATGGTGTTCATCGCCGTGAGCGTGAGTGAGCTCTTAAGTTACCTTACCATTTGTTCTTAGCTTACATCCTTTTTTGTCCCCCCTCCTTATTCCCTTTCCTTAGTTTTTATAAGTTAGACTTTTGAGGGTTAGTGTTCCTAGTTCTCGTTGACAGCCGCCTGTTGCTCTGCTCGTCAGTCCGTGCGGTTGCTTCAAGTCGGCCGACATGCCAGCTTTTGTCTGATGCCCTTCATGTCGGCCGTCAGAGTCAGTTTGCCGATGAAGTTCCAACATACGTGGTGGGCGCGGTCTGTCCTTGCTTGGCGTTTGGTCGGCTTGTCGTCTCTTGTTTGTCACCTTATGGTCATCCGAGCATTCGGTCGGCGTTGGTGTCCCTAAGCCGTGATGCCTTGCGGCTCGTTCCCTTGTCATCGCCGATGATTGGGTATATGGATCCTTGATCCGACTTTTGCAGTCGGTTCATCGTGGTGATTGGAGTTTGGTCATGTTTGACCACTCCTGGTTTGTTTTTAATGGGTTTTACAGGCGTGACACATGGTTCTGATAGAAACGACCATAGAGTTCCATCGTGCCATGCATAGGTCAGGCGCGGTGAAGACATACACGCACTGTCAAGTATTTCTTACTAGGGTATCATTATCAAAATTTTACTTTCATGCATAGGTCCAACACGGTCCAGAGTCCCCGGAGCATGCCGTGACGAGGGCCAACCTTGACTAGCCAAAGAAGTAGGAACGGGATGCCACACCCGTAGTTAAACAATAGGATTACTTTCTAAAATGCTTATTTCGTTTTCTTAGAACATGTTGTGTGGACAACCCTTTGGCTTGAATCATTATTTCCGTATTTTGACCAACTAACTTCATCTTTCATTCTCTACTTGCGACTTATAGTGGTGCTCGGTAAAGACTATGCAACAATGTCTAGATTTCCCAATATCGACAAATGAAGACGTGTTGCCTAGGGCAAGCTGGGGTCCGACACACTCAAACAACGGGGATATTGTGTAAAATATGGTAGGTTTTGCATGCATTCTGTTTTTTGTGGTGAATCGTGTTCGCGAAACTCGAATGCGTTGATTCGTTTTTTCGAAATGCCATTTGTAAATTTTTGGCCAAATTGGCCACTCTAGTCTGCTAAACTCGAGTGGTCAATTTTATTATTTTTAAAATTTTATTATTATTATATAATTTATATTTCTAATTATAAATCATATTTATATTTCTAATTTAAATCATAATTTATGGAATAAAATGAAAGATAGCAATATCTTTGAGTAATGAAAATTATGTTAAATCACAATAAATTTCCTATTATATTTAATTACTTAATTGTATGTTAATTCTTTTTATTTCATAGATTATTATATTATATGTATCTATGAATTCAATAACTCAGTAATAGATTTCATTCTTCTTTCTTCTATTGAGGTTGTTACCTTTTTGACATTCATCATAATATATAAGAGTGTAAATAATATATTTCATAATTTTTCAATAATTATATTACTATTATATAGCATATTATTGTGTTATTGACATGACTTGTATATCTAAATAAATAATTACAAACTAAAAGTTGTTAAACTTTTGTCGTATGTTTTTGTAGTATATTTTATAAACTTAATGAACATCATTCATATTGTTATGGTCCCTTTATAGGGGGTACCAACAGTTGTCCGGTTCGTCAGCAGACGAACACGGTTTTGATTTGTTTTTGATGTGGAATACGATTAGAACTGGAAACAATAAATGGACACGGCGATTTATAGGGGAAACCCCAGGAATTAGGGAGAAAACCACTTGACTAAGAGCGAATTACGCTCATAGCCTGTTCACTAATCAAATAATTCATACAAAATACAGCTGAGGCTTAATGCAAATGACAAGGGAATAGAAAGTAGTAAGAACTCCGGCAGGGTAACAGCATGTTCTTACGCGTCCATAAGGTCCTGCAATTTCCGTCGTCGCACTATGAATTTATAGAGTTAGTGGCGTGTGTAAATCTTGCTCCGTAACCGCCTATGATAGGTTTGTTAGAGGTTGTTATCGCACGATGTAAAACAAGGTTGGGACCGAGGCGTGGTCTGCGTGATCGGACCCGAGGCGTGGTAAACGTGTGAAGGCCCGAAGCTTGGAAAACGTGGGTTTGTAACCGTTCTGACCGAACCATGGAGCCAGTTACCAGAAAACGCTTTATTTCGCCAAGTTTATCTTCAGTCCTCTCGTGGAACATCGGGCCGCTCTTCGTTAAGTGTACAAGTGGGTCGCAAGGGTTCGTTTCTACCATTTGAATCGGCCCAATTGTTAATGGGTCTTATCTGTCAGAGGGTGCTTGTCCTAGAGTTCTCATCACTAGCCCCTCGGGCTTGATTGCCATCGTAGAGGTGATACAAGGCCGATCACATGACGTATGCACATTCGTGAGAATATGGGACCGTACCTGTAGGTAGTGAGCGTCCAGGGGACCGATCTTTCCATTAGTGTAGGAATTACTTGCATTTAAAACTTAATAACGTATATTTATGTTATATTTTTATCTTTGTTATTTTTTAAATATTAATATCACGATTTGCCTCTTCATATTCGATAGTTAAAGAGGCGTGATGAGTGCGTTTGTACTGCCATTGTCTGGGGCAATATTACGTGGCGGCTTACCATTGGCTGGGAGATGAATATCTAAATCGGGCTTTTGGGCACAGTTTCCCCCCATCGTCATTTTCGCGAAGGAAGAACAGAAAAATCGAGCTCTCTGTGCCCTCAATCCATTTCACGTTCAATCCATTTCACTCCGACTTTCTTTATGGTATTCATTATGGCTCCTCATAAAATGAGATACCCAGTCATGTCTGAGTTAGATATTGAGGAGTTTAGGTCTAGGTTTTCGATTCCGGCACATTATTCCATCTGGAAGGGATGGGAAGATATTCCCTGTTTCCTTCCGGCGGAAATGAATGTGCCGGCATCCGCTATTCCGGTCAGTTACGCTTCTTTAAAGTGCGGGCTTCGTTTTCCGCTGCATCCCTTTGTAGCGGCCGTTCTTTAAGAAATTCACTGCCCCACTTTTGCGTTATTCCCGGGTAGTTTTGTGTATATAGTGGAGTTTATATTTTACTGCCACCAACAGAATCGGGCCCCGACCTTAGAACATTTTTTTAACCTGTTCTTGGTGGGATCCCTAAAGGGGAAAGGTCTATTAGGATGCTGCAAATTATATTATATAGCGGTGCGCACTAAAGAGTGCGCTTTTGTAGATAAAGAAGAGTGTCTCCATGCGTGGGAGTCTTGTTATGTGTGGATAACAGTCCCAAAAGAGGACCTGTTGAAGGTGTGGCCGCGATTAACTCACCCACGCAAGGTCAGTTGCACCGAACTAGGTTCAACCCTTCTCGTCCGGACACCGCAAATACGCTTGCGATGTTCCCCCCTCCCGAAGCGCGCCTTAAGCGAATAGATCTGCTTCAGGAGAAAAGATTAATAGAAATAGGTGTCGTGGGTAGGATCGGAGCCCCAGCCCAGAAGGGGATGGTTTCTAGTTCATATCCATCAGAAGGATCGGGTATGAAGTTATGTTTTTGTTTTATCCTTTCCTGATCCTTATGTATTCGTTTTGCAGATTCGACTGAGACAATGCCTAGCTCACGTTTCAAACGTATGGCGGCTGCTTCGGTCCGTCCTTCTGCGGGACAGGGTGAAGCATCGGGCATCGCGGATTGAAGTGAATCATCAACGGGGGGTACGCTGGTTCCATCGGGGTCCGGGAACCCCCAGATCCAAACTACCGGCGCGGGCACATTGACCCTTCGCTGTACAGGGCAGCCTTCAACCGGTCATGGGCCTGCGTTTCGGGTATTTGGAGTGGTAGAGGAGGTGATAAAGGCT
The DNA here is from genome assembly GCA_009725065.1 of Utricularia reniformis. Taxonomy (NCBI): domain Eukaryota; kingdom Viridiplantae; phylum Streptophyta; class Magnoliopsida; order Lamiales; family Lentibulariaceae; genus Utricularia; species Utricularia reniformis. The sequence goes on from RWGZ01000949.1 coordinate 229,480, forward strand.
CGGATTCGTTATTTGAGCTTATCCAGCCTCTATCAGATCGGAAATAACTCCTTCATTAATGCTAATATTGTTGCTTTATTGCTGCAGGGAGCCGTTCCCGTGGAGAAGGTTCTCCCCGGTCCTCACCTTAAGGCGAACGTCTCCCTGCCGCCGATCCCCTTAGGAAAAGGGAAAAGGGCGACCGAAGCGGAAGCCCCGAAGGATCCAAAAAGGCTGAAGAAAGGGGAGAGCGCTTCGGTCCCTACTAAGGGGATCGTTTTGAAAGAGCCTGCTTCGGGCCCTAAGACTAACTCCGACTGGGGAGTTTCTCTGGGCCTGCTGGATAGGTTCAGTAAGAGGAGGAAGTTGACCTCCTCGAGGAGTGCTTTCCTAAATGACTTCCTCCTTTATGGAGAGCGAAACCCTGACAACGTCCAAGCGGACATGTCTGGGGAAGACATTATGGAATGTTTCCTCGACCTCACGACCAAGGTAATTTTATTTAACATGAAGGCCATAAGTTTCATCTTTTTATACGTGCTATTTTATGCAGATGTTGTGGAAATCCTTCACAACTGCCATCACCGTGGAGAAGAACCAGGGTGACAGCGTTGTGTCCTAGAAAGTCCAAGATCAACTTGACCTTGGGAAAAGGCAAGTTGAAATTAAGCATGGTAAGTTGGTCACGGTACGGGAGGACCGGGACCGACTGGACAATGAGCTGCTAAGAGCCGGGACGGAGGTCTCGCTCCTAGCAGAAAAAGTCTCTGAGCTGGAGTTCTATATAAGTCCCAAGACAAGCTTCGGTCGAGCCCCGGTCTAATGTATGTCCCAAGACAGGATGGGTGTATTCTTTGACTGATCCATTATGTCCATTCATTGCATTCTCATGACAAAGTACAAAAGCATAAGGGCTACTTCTAAAGGATGGGGGACGGTTGAAGATGATTTTGAGTTCATAGCGAGTTCTGAGAGCTTTGTGACTTGCCCGAAGAACTGTCTGGCACGCAGTGTAACGACCCTAATTTGGGCCTAGCTGTTTTGTTAAAATGCGATAATTAAAATGGAAACATACGAATGTAAACTTAAAACATAGTTCGAAAACATCAAAGCTCGACAGCATAATTTAGAGTATTCTCCAAAGGACCGGACTCTATCACCGGACAACCGATGACCTCCTTCCCATGTCCCTCTAATACCTCGTCTGCGTCACCTACAAAATCTGTAAAGCGGTCACAATCTATTAAAGGAAACATCACACACGTTACACATTATCTTTACATTTCTTAATTACACCGTATACACACACATGAATCATTCCTTTTAACCGTTTTTTTATTTCCCTCTTATTTTACCCTTATCCTTCCCATCATACTTTAACTTTACTGTTGCCGAGAGTAACATGCTCGGTGCATGTCCCGCCCAAGCCAACCGTTAGCTGTTGGATGACTCGACGGGCCATATGCTTCCCTTCCCCAGGTGGGTACTTAGGCGCTACCCCTTTTTCCACCCGGATCCATTCGGCCCTTTTTGTACGTATCTTTTCCTCTTTGGAACTTATCGATCCCTTCATCAGACATGCCCTTCCTTTGGCGAATCGTGTACTAGGCACGATGCCGAGTTCGGTCGGACGATCCATCCTCCCTCACCCCGAGTCTTATTAACATTTATCTCGTTCATTCGTGTCTTTTCCTTTCTTCCTTATTAACCCAATCCTATTCCCTAAGTATGAACCTTCCCTTACTATATTGTGTTCACTCCGCTTACCGTTTGCTTTCGCTTTCTATAGTCTTTCCGCGCTTTCCTGCATTTCGTAACAGGTTTTAGTTACTCGAATTCAGACGTTATTATCCTATTGTTAACTATGTGATTACCGTAGACCCTACGTGTTCTTTTCCTCCCACGATCCGACGTCAAGACGCGATGAAAACACTTAAACTTAGTATTTATGCGATAATTTACTTCTTTCCTCGAAATTCACGATAATTCTATGCTAGAATCCGAATCCGCGACAATTTCACCTTAAAAACAAATTCCGCGATAATATTACACTTCAAGGATTTTTCGCGACAATTTGTTCTTATTCCTTTTCCTCGACAATTTCTCTTCACCGAAAATCCACGATAATTCCCTTCATCATCCAAATCCGCGACAATAATTGTAATAGCCAGGAAAAAGGTATGATGGAACAAATAGTAGGGAATGTAGCGATAAAGTCTGAACAAGCGATAACGAGGGATACAGGAACGAAAGAACGTAAAAGGAAACGAAAAAATGAAAAAACAAAGTAAAAGATAGAGGAGGGGCCAAAATCAAAGGAAGGAGGGGTTAAAGTGTGAATTAGAAAAGTTAGGATGTCTATAAATAGGGGTGGGGAGGCCCAAAAACGAGTTATTCATCATTTAGACACGAAAATCCGAAAATTGCCACGAAGAAGGAAAATTATCGCGGATTTCTCCATAAGCCATTATTACCGCGGATTTCGTGTAGGCAAGTATTGTCGCGGATTTTGCTGGAGTGATTATTGTCGCGGATTTTTCGTAGAGCATTATTGTCGCGGATTTGGATGATGAAGGGAATTATCGTGCATTTTCGGTGAAGAGAAACTATCGCGGAAAAGGAATAAGAACAAATTGTCGCGAAAAATCCTTGAAATGTAATATTATCGCGGATTTTGGTTTTAAAGTGAAATTGTCGCGGATTCGGATTCCTACCTTGAATTATCGCGGATTTTTCGAAGAGCATTATTGTCGCGGATTTGGATGATGAAGGGAATTATCGTGGATTTTCGGTGAAGAGAAATTGTCGCGGAAATGGAATAAGAACAAATTGTCGCGAAAAATCCTTGAAATGTAATATTATTGCGGATTTTGGTTTTAAAGTGAAATTGTCGCGGATTCGGATTCCTGCATTGAATTATCACGAATTTCGAGGAATGAAGTAAATTATCGCATAAATACTAAGTTTAAGTGTTTTCATCGCGTCTCGACGTCGGATCGTGGGAGGAAAAGAACACGTAGGGTCTACGGTAATCACATAGTTAACAATAGGATAATAACGTCAGAATTCGAGTAACTAAAACCTGCTACGAAATGCAGGAAAGCGCGGAAAGACTATAGGAAGCGGTAAGCCTAGTGAACACAATATAGTAAAAGAAGGTTCAGATTTAGGGAATAGGATTGGGTTAATAAGGAAGAAAGGAAAAGACACGAATGAACGAGATAAATGTTTATAAGACTCGGGGTGAGGGAGGATGGACCGTCCGACCGAACCCGGCATCGTGCCTAGTACACGATTCGCCAAAGGAAGGCCATGCCTGATGAAGGGAACGATAAGTTCCAAAGAGGAAAAGATACGTATAAAAGGGCCGAACGGATCAGGGTGGAAAAAGGGGTAGCGCCTAAGTACCCACCCATGGAAGGGAAGCATATGGCCCGTCGAGTCATCCAACAGCTAACGGTTGGCTTGGGCGGGACATGCAACGAGCATGTTACTCTAGGCAACAGTAAAGTTAAAGTATGATGGGAACGATAAGGGTAAAATAAGAGGGAAATAAGAAAACGGTTAAAAGGAATGATTCATGTGTGTTTATATGGTGTAATTAAGAAATGAAAAGATAATGTGTAACGTGTGTCAAGTTTCCTTTAATCGATTGTGACGCTTTACAGATTTTGTAGGTAACACAGACGAGGTATGAGAGGAAATGGGAAGGAGGTCGTCGGTTGTCCGGTGATAGAGTCCGATCCTTTGGAGAATACTCTAAATTATGCTGTCGAACTTTGATGTATTCGAACTATGTTTTAAGTTTACATTCGAATGATTCCGTTTTAATTATCGCATTTTAACAAAATAGCTAGGCCCAAAATAGGGTCGTTACAAATGGTATCAGAGCGTAACATCGTTACTAAACCGGTAACGGTGCGGTCCTACTTAGAAGAGTCTACGAAACTCGTAGGAGGACAACCGACCATAGGAAGGGATGGGCATAGAATGTAACGGATGACATGAGTAGGCATAGATATAACGAAAGTTTAATGTAGGAATGGCGCCTAGGACGAGAGCACATGGAAACCGAGAGGAGGATAGCAATGCATCAGAGCATGCACCGGCGACAGAGACTCCTGTTGCGGATTCATCGACGCCTCTCATGTTTAGCCAGGAAAGTCTCAGGGATCTATTCCATACCATGGCGAGTTCCCTAGTTAGCACAATAAGACAGGGACAGACGGAGAGGGGAAACTCCGTGCAAATGGAACCAATGGCAAGACCCGAGAGGGGTTGAATGTACTACAACGAGGCATTAAAGAAGGCTGGAATGAACAGCTTCACGGGGGATAAGATGGGGGACGCGGAGGCGTGAATTTTCCGCCACGAAGAGATGTTCTAGCTGATCGAAGCCCCAGAGGAGCTTAGTGCAGGATTGGCCCCGCTATGGTTCTACGACAGCTGTAACGACCCTAATTTGGGCCTTGTCGTTTTGTAAAACATGATAATTAAAACGGAAATATTCGAAAGCAAATTTAAAACATAGTACGAAACATTAAAGTACGACAGCATAATTTAGAGTGTTCTCCGAAGGACCGGACTCTATCACCGGACAACCGACGACCTCCTTTCCCATCCCTATCATATCTAACCTGCGTCACCTACAAAATCTGTAAATCGGTCACAATCTATTAAAGGAAACTTTACACACACTACACATTATCTTTCTTACTTCTAAGTTACATCATACACACACACATGAACCAATTCACTTAACCGTTTTCTTATTTCCCTCTTTTTTTACCCTTATCATTTCCATCATTCATTAACTTTTCTGTTGCCGAGATTAACATGCCCGGTGCATGTCCCGCCCAAGCCAACCGTTAGCTGTTGGATGACTCGACGGGCCATATGCATCCCTTCCCCGGGTGGGTACTTAGGCGCTACCCCTTTTTCCACCCGGATCCGTTCCGCCCTCTTCGTACGTATCTTTTCCTCTTTGGAACTTATCGTTCCCTTCATCAGGCATGCCCTTCCTTTGGCGAATCGTGTACTAGGCACGATGCCGGGTTCGGTCGGACGGTCCATCCTCCCTCCCCCCGAGTCTTATTATCATTTATCTCGTTCGTTCGTATCATTTCTTCCTTCTTTATTAACCCAATCCCATTCCCTAAGTCTGAACCTTCCCTTACTATATTGTGTTCACTTTGCTTACCGTTGCTTTCGCTTGTTATAGTCTTCCGCGCTTTCCTGCATTTCGTAATAGGTTTTAGTTACTCGAATTTTGACGTTATTATCCTATTGTTAACTATGTGGTTACCGTAGACCTTACGTGTTCCGTTCCTCCTACGATCCGACGTCGAGACGCGACGAAAACACTTAAACTTAGAATTTCCTCGAAATTCGCGATAATTCTATGCTGAAATATGAAATCCGCGATAATTTACTCTTGAAACCAAATTCGCGACAATTCTCTTCACTAAGCAAAATCCGCGATAATTCTCTTCTTCATCAAATCCGCGATAATACTGCACTGATCACAATTTCCACGATAATTTACACAGCCTCCACTTTCGCGACAATTTCCTCTTCACATAAAATTCGCGACAATTTGCTCATGAAAATTTCCGCGATAAAAAGACATGCAGGTGAAATTCGCGATATTTTCCTTCTTCGCGGGAATTTTCGAATTTTCGGGTTTTAATGATGATTAACTCGCTTTTGGGCCTCCTCACCCCTATTTATAGACATCCTAACTTTTCTAATTCACACTTTGACCCCTCCTTCCTTCACTTTTGACCCCTCTTTTATCTTTTTCATTACTTTTCCATTTTTCGTTCCCTTTTACGTTCTTTCGTTCTCGTATCTCTCATTATCTCTCGTCTAGACTTTACCGCTACATTCCCTACTATTTGTTTCACCGTACCTTTTTCTCGGCTATTACAACAGCACTGCCCAATGGTGGGGGAGCGTGTCGGCCTCACTACTAAAGGATGGACCCATCTCTTGGGAGAAGTTTAAGAACGCATTCTTGGATTACTACGTGCCAAAGGGACTTAAGAAAGATAAAAGGGCCGAGTTCGACAGATTGACTCAAGGAAATTGCCCTGTAATGGAGTACATGCAGGAATTCATAGAACTAGGCAGGTATGCCCCCGAGAACATGGGGAGCGAATAGAAAAAGATGCACCGCTTTACAGAAGGGCTGAACGAGATGGTGAAACTGACTATGTATGGCCGCGACGACGAAGAATTCTCGAGTTTGGTGGTGGCGGCAGTCCGCGTAGATGTAGGATTGCGGAGAATGGATAAGGAACGCACCAGAAGCTCTGCGAGGAACGAGGTTCTGGGATGGGGAGAATGGAAAGGAAAGGTCACTACGGAAAGTTTCGGATCGGCACAAGGACCCCCGATCAGACCGCCGTGCGCCAAATGCGGGAAAAATCACTTTGGAGAGTGCCGAGTAGGAACCAACAGTTGTTTCAAGTGCGGCCAGGATGGACACTTTGCCAAAGATTGCCCGAATAGGAGGAGGATCGAAACTGAGGTAACCGAAAACATGGCAAGGGAAAGGATTACTGGAAATGCTCGAGTGTTTGATGTAAGCAAGGAACAAGCCTCAGAGGCTGAAGACGTCGTGGCAGGTACACTAATTATTAACGGCTTTACAGCTTTCGTATTATTTGACTGTGGGGCGACACATTCATTTATGTCGGAGAAGTTAGTGAAACGGTTTGGGATAATGGGAAGTAACGCTAAAATCAAAGAAAAAACACCGGGATCCGAAGCTCTGCAAGCAAATAGAATCTATAAAGGATGCATGGTGGAAGTGGACACAGTGCGAACAGAGGCAGATTTGATTGAATTGGGGGATATGGGATTCGATGCCATACTCGGAATGGATTGGTTATCTAAATACGATGCGCACGTGAGATGTCGAGAACGTACGATCACGTTTAGTACGCCGTGGGAAGGGATAAAGGACATGGTCGGAAAACCGATTATGAGTGAGGATGAGGATTATAAGGATCGATCAAACTGGTTAGAGTTCGTCACGGCAGTGAAGGAAGGGACGCCATTTAAGTCTGTTCCAGTGGTTTGTGATTACAGTGATGTATTTCATGACGAACTACCGGGTCAACCAACTCAAAGAGAGGTGGAAATGGAGATAGAACTACTCACTGGAACACAACCGATCTCCAAGGCTCCGTACCGAATGGCACCCAGAGAAATGCAGGAACTGAAACAGCAGATTGAGTCGCTACTGGAAAAAGGATTTCTTAGGCCACGCAACTCCCCTTGGGGAGCACCAGTGTTATTTGTTAGATAGAAAAGCGGCCAGTTGAGACTGTGTTACGACTATCGGGAGTTAAATAAGGAGACATACCGGTGACAGCCATTCGAACGAGGTACGACCATTACGAATTCACGGTGGTACCGTTTGGATTGACTAATGCCCCAGCAATTTTCATGGATTTGATGAATCGGGTATTTCATCAGTACTTAGACAAGTTCGTGGTGGTGTTCATTGACGACATCCAAGTTTACTCTCGCAACCAGGAGGAGCACGAGCAACATCTGAGGATAGTATTGCAGACACTCCGACAAGAGAAGTTGTATGCCAAATACAGCAAGTGTTAATTCTCGATGGACAACATCGCTTTTCTAGGCCACGTGATATCAGCAGGAGGGGTGACGGTAGACCCAACAATGATAGAGACAGTGATGAATTGGCCCAGACCGACAAATGCTCGAGAAGTAAGGAGCTTCTTAGGATTGGACAGATACTATCGAAAGTTCATTGAAGGGTTCGCAAAGATTGCTAAACCGTTGACAAATCTGACCCGAAAGGAAACGAGGTATACGTGGGATGAGAAATGTGAAGAGAGTTTCGAATATCTCAAAACGAAATTGACATATGCACCAATACTAGTATTACCCACACCAGAACAGGACTTCACTGTATACAGCGACGAATCGAAGGAAGGACTCGGGTGTGTACTGATGCAGGGAGGGAAAGTTATAGCATATGCATCCCGTCAATTGAAGATACACGAGTTGAACTATCCGACACACGATTTAGAATTGGCCACGGTAGTATTCGCACTCAAGATTTGGAGACATTACCTGTACGGTGTGAAGTGTGAGATATTCACCGACCACAAGAGTTTGAAGTACCTATTCACTCAGAGAGAGCTTAACATGAGACAACGGAGATGGTTGGAACTGATAAAGGATTACAATCTAGACATCCAGTACCACCCTGGAAAGGCAAACCAGGTAGCCGATACACTGAGCAGGAAGACTCATGGCGTGCTAGCCAACACGTTGGTAAGGGAAATGGAGAACCTACAACTGGAAGTGGTAGAGTCGACCACAGTCATGTTAGGGACGGTTACCGCGAAGGAAGGGATACTGTAGGAGGTACTAGAAGCACAGATATGAGACCCTGAGAAACGCGTAACGCGAAAAGAGGGAAACGGAACGGATAAATCAGAAATAAGCAAAGGAAGCGATGGGCTAATCCGAATGAATGGGCGTGTATGGGTACCAAACAGGCCAGAGCTAAGGAAGAAGATTATGGAAGAAGCACACATTTTAGCTTTTTCAGTTCACCCAAGAAGTATTAAGATGTATCAGGACCTAAAGACACACTGGTGGTGGAATGGAATGAAAAACGAGATCTCAAACTTTGTGGCCAAATGCGAAAACTGTCAACAAGTTAAGGCCGAACACCAATGCCCGGGAGGCGAGCTACAACCCTTAGAGATCCCAGAGTGGAAATGGGATAGCATCGGCATGGACTTTGTGGTAGGACTACCCAAGGGCCCACGGAAGAACGACGCGATATGGGTTGTGGTGGACCATCTTACGAAGGCGGCTCACTTCTTAGCAGTCAAGACAACGTACGGAGTGGACAGGCTAGCCAGAATATATGTGGATAACATAGTCAAATTACATGGAGTTCCAGTAAACATCGTTTCAGACGGAGACCCGAGATTCACGTCTAGATTTTGGCAAAGTTTACAGAAATCGTTCGGAACTCAGTTATGCATGAGCACAGCCTATCACCCACAGAAGGATGGTCAGACCGAGAGAACCAACCAGATTATGGAGGATATGTGACGGGCATGTGTGTTGGAGTTTAAGGGAGGTTGGGAGGATTTCCTACCGCTATTGGATTTTGCGTACAATAATAGCTTTCAGAGCAACATTGGCATGGCCACATACGAGTCATTGTACGGGAGGATGTGTCGCACACCGGTATGCTGGGATGAGGTGGGAGAAAGAACGGCCACGGGGACGGAATTGGTGGAAGTCAACATTGAAAAGGTGGCCGTGGTACGAAAGAACATTAAGGCGGCGCAGGAACGATACAAAAGTTGGGCAGACGCAAAAAGGAGACCCTTAGAGTTAAAGGTTGTTGATCGCGCCTACCTAAAGGTTTCACCGATGAAAGGGGTGCTAAGGACCACAAGGATAGGGAAGCTGAGTCCCCGGTATATCGGACCATACGAGGTGGAACGAAGGATCGGAAACCTAGCATCTCAGCTGAAGCTTCCGGAGGAAATGGGGGGATACACAACGTGTTCCATGTATCCAAACTGAGGAGGAGGGTGACTAAAGGAATTCAAGAATGTGTGGGGGAACCCATAGAGATAACCCCGGAACTAACGTACGAGGAAGTACTAGTAAGGATCCTAGGCAGGGAGGAAAGAAGACTTAGAAACAAACAAATCCCCATGGTGAAGGTACAATGGTCCAATCAAGGAGAGGGGAAGCTACTTGGGAAACGGAACGAGAAAATAGACAAAGAGCGCCGGAGTTGATGGAAGATTGGTACGTACGAGTATCGAGACGGAACTCAAAATGAGTGGGGAAGGATGTAATAGCCAGAAAAAAGGTATGATGGATCAAATAGTAGGGAATGTAGCGATAAAGTCTAAACAAGGGATAACGAGGGATACGGGAACGAAAGAACGTAAAAGGAAACGAAAAAATGGAAAAGTAAAGTAAAAGATAGAGGAAGGGCCAAAATCAAAGGAAGAAGGGGTTAGAGTGTGAATTATAAAAGTTAGGATGTCTATAAATATGGGTGTGGAGGCCCAAAAATGAGTTAATCATCATTAAGACACGAAAATCCAAAAATTGTCACAAAGAAGGTAAATTTTTATCGCGGATCTCCATAAGCCATTATTATCGCGGATTTCCTGTAGGCAAGTATTGTCGCGGATTTTGTTGGAGTGATTATTGTCGCGGATTTTTCGAAGGGCATTATTGTAACGACCCGCCTTTCCGCTTGCACGATATTGTCCGCTTTGGACTAGGCTGACCCTAATGACACCCACCGAGTTCTCACGGCATTACTTTTTCCCTAGCTCCCACACTTCCGAGTTGGTCACCCATCCTTGAATTGCTCCAGGGTGAGCACACATTACTTTCCAGTTCTAACGTTCTGCTTGCCACTTTGCTAGGGAAAAGGCCTCGTGCAATAGAAGACTAATCACTATACTTAATCTCTGATCGTTCCCCATCTATAGCCGATGTAGGGATTCGCCTAAGGTGCCCTCTCTCTCGCACACCCGAGGGGTCCTTACACGCAGGGGCATCAGATCTCGTTAGAACAATCGCTTTTGCCCGCAAGCCTTAAACACAAGCCATTGCGGTCACCAGTCCAAGCACGTCCAGAAAAATCTGTCTTCAGGTCCGGTCCTCCAGCCAAATAGAAATAGTTTGAATTATGTATTTGTAATCAATTCATGAATGAAAATCATATTTTTTGGTTTGGTAATGTCATTGATAGTCAAATATTTACAGAAAGTATTGCCACAAATTCATGACATTCCTCGTTCGATGGATCTCATCGCCATCCAGCATTTCCAGGATATATGTTCGAGCTTCCAATTTCTTTAAGATAGGATTGGGTCCCTTCCAATTTCTACCTAGTTTTCAAACATTTTGTTGCACTTGGACACTTCTGAGAATAAGATCACCTTCGGCGAACTCTCTAGGGAAAACACGCTTGTTGTGGGCCCTTTCCATATTCTTTTGATAGATGCGCATGCACGCTTAAATAGCATTCCTTTTCTCTTCAATCATCTCCAGAACCATAGACCTTCTCTTATCATTCATATGCTCATCATACATAGTTATCTGAGGAGATCGGAAAACCACATTAACAGGGCACACTGCCTCCGAGCCATATACCAATGACAAAGGAGATTCCAATGTCGTGGATCGGGGTGTAGTCCTATAAGCCCAAAGAACTTCATAAATATGATCGGGCCACTTTCCTCCGAGATCTTTCAACTTAGTCTTTAATCCCTTCCGTATAGCTTTGTTGGATACTTCAGTAAGTTCATTAGTTTGGCGATGAGCGACAGAGGAGAAGCGTTTATCAATGCCTAATCTGAGGTAGAATTCCCGAACCATCCTTCTGCTGAACTGGGTTCCATTGTTATATATTAATGGCTGAGGCACGCAGAAGCGACTTATTATATTTCTCCACAAGAAAATCCTTACAACCTTCTTAGTAATCGTAGGTACAGCTTCTGCCTCGATCCAATAGGAATAATATTCAACTGCCACAATACAGAATTTACGTTGGCCTACCAACCTAGGAAATGGTCACATAATATCAATTCCCCATTTGTAGAATAGACAAGGAAGCTGGGTTATTGATAGAGGGATCCGTGATCGCTGTGGGACCGAAGCATGATATTAACAGAAACAGTACTGCTTTGTATATTTCTCTGAGTCCTCAAGCAATGTTAGCCAAAAATACCCAACCCTAATAATTCGATGATATAAAGAGCGAGACCCATAATCTAACTAACAAACCCCTTCATGAACTTAAATCTTGACAGTCTTAGCTTCATTGGGGGCCAAACATTTTAAGTTTGTGCCCTCGAAACTCTTCTTGAATAATTGGCCATCTTTCAACATATACCTCTTGGACCGGATTTCAACCTTCCTAGCTTCGGAAGTGTCGTCCGGGAGTTATCCATTAATTAGATACTTGATCAAGAAATCCATCCATGTGGGTTCTCCCGAAACATCATTGATATACATGTTTTGGTGTTCATTGGATAAAGCCTCAATTTCTTCAACAGTCTGTTTGGTTGCTGGGATATCGACCGAAAGATGGTCATGTATGTGAACTCATACCATGCCCTGTCCTACTAAGGGCATGCTTGCAGCCAATCTAGCCAATGCGTATGCAGCCTTGTTTTGTTCCTGTGGGACACGATCTAAAGAGAAATCATTGAACTTCTTGGATATTTCAAGAACATTGGCGTGGTATAGCTTCATCATAGGTTCATGAGTATCAAATCTCCCTGCAAACATTTCCACCACCAACATGGAATCAGAGAAAATTCGTATTTTTCCAACACCCATTTCTCGAGATAAATTCATCCCACCTAATACCGCCTCATATTCCATCATGTTATTGGTACTAGTTAATAAAATCTTTACTGAAGAATTGATGACATCCTCTTGAGCCGTGGTAAAAGTAATACCCGCTCCTTTGCCACCGAAGGTTGATCCATCAACGTACACAATCCATCGGTCTTCTTCCTGATTTAGGCATATTGTGGGTCGGGTCATCTCAACCATGAAATCTGTTAGGATCTGAGCGTTAATAGCCCTTCGGGGAACAATTTAAAGATACATGACACTGATTTTGATGATCCATACAAATAACCTTCCTTTCAAATCAGCCTGATCAGAACTTCCTTAAGAGGTTGATAAGTGTATAAATACACTTTCCGGCCTTCATAATAATGTTTCTGCTTGGATATAGCCTTCTTCAGTGCCAACATGAATTTTTCCAAATTAGTATATCGGGTTTCAGCCGATAGTAGAGAGTGGCTCACATAATAGACTGGCATGTGGATATCATCACTTATAGCCACTAAGGCAGCGCTCACAATTGCCTCATAAATGGCCAAATATCAACCCAAAGGTTCGTCACAAGTTGGACTATCCATTACCGAGGGAGTGCTCAAATAAATTTTGAGCCCAGCGAATGCCCGATCACACTCTTCGGTGCATTCCCTCGAACTTGACTTTCTGAGTACCCTGAAGAAGGGAAGGGTCCGATCTGTGAACTTAGATATAAATATGCTTAAAGCATCCAACCTACCGGTTAATCTTTGGAACTCTCTTTTATTCCTCAGGGGCTGCATGTCAGTGATGGCCCGAATTTTCTCAAGATTAACTTCTATGCCTTTCTCAGAAACATAGTATCCTAAGAATTTGCCACTTTGGATCACAAAGCAACATTTGTTCGAATTCAATTATATCTTATACTTGACAATGAGACAAGTACGGAATATGACCTTCCTCATTCATGGACATAAATATCATGTCATCAACATACACTTCCATCACATGGCCTATTAATTCCCTAAAGATTTTGTTTACTAGGCGCTAGTATGTTACACCCGCATTCTTCAAGCCGAAAGGCATCAACACATAGCAATAAAGGTTATCTTCGGTCATGAAGACAGATTCTTATGATCATTGTTAGATAAGAAGATTTGATGATATCTCGAGTAAGCATCTATCGTGCCCATCTTTGTGCTGCTAGAAACAGCATCCACCAAAAGATCAATATGAGGCAGTGAAAAGGATCAGACTCGTATTTTTTATTCACATCGGTAAAATCAAGGCACATTCTCCACTTCACGTCTGCCTTGGAAACCACCACGGGATATGCAACCCATCCAGCATAGTGATCCTCCATGATAAATCCAGAGTGTTGGAGTTTGTTCACTTCGGTTTCGATCACCTCGAGCTTCTCAGGCGAATAAGACCTCATTTTCTGCCGAATTGGCTTAGCCTCAGGTGCCGTATTGATTCGATGCTCACTAACTGATCAGTCATTTCCCGGAACGGCGTCCAGGGTCAAAGCAAAAATATCCACGTTGTTAAGAGTAAAAATCTACTCTATGATGTTTGATCTATCAAGTGAGGATACCGCTGGTATTCGGTTGCCGTAATGAAAGGAGAACAAGAAATTATACGTGGGAAACCCGAGAGCCAGGAGGAAAACCCACGGGGCACCAAACCCAGGAAGAATTCACTAAGAACTTCCAATCAGGAACTCTCCAGAGAGCTTGTCCCTTTATCAACATTTCGACCTCCCTTTTATAGAGAGACATTCTATATATTTTAATTGTACAAAATCTAATCGTAATCTATTATGACCTCATCGCAGCCACCTTGAGCTGATTTATGAGACTATTGGGCACACCGAAGACACACACCGCCGCCTGGAGTAATGGCGCAGCCTTCGTTGACATTTCCCCTGAAGACATCGATCGCACAACCATCTTCCCGATCGTAGCAATTCATTACTGATCCTGCATCGCTCCATATGATACCGATCGATTGATTACCGATTCTTTCGTCCGATCGGTAATGTGTATTACCGATCGGACATATTACTTGATCCTGACCGTATTGTCATAAGTCATGTATTAACATTAGCCCCTCAACTTCAACCGATCATCATAGTCGAACGTCGAAGGGAGTTGAAATTGTCGTGACCTATAAGTAGCAACAAATGCGAATAATTATCCCGATCAACGCCTATGCTTTCAAACTCTATCACCCTATTCATCATGTCAGATCTGTTCATCTTGATAACCGTGCGGAAGCCGGAAATTCGCAATATGGGTCGTCCACATGGCACAATCCTGAGCGTTGCTCATAAAAAAAACCCTCGTCACCGTCGTCATTCCAATCGCGCTTCCGAAAACACTTTTGCCCTCTGCTTCCAGGCGATTTCAACCAATCATATCCAGCGATTACTCTTCTCCACACAGAATCACACAGGTTAATTTTATTTTCCCTGCTTGTACGACCTTTTAATTCGGTTTTACTCCCTTATCGTGAGCAAAACATGATTTTTCCTACTATCCCAGCGAGTTTCTTCGATTTTCTTGAGATTCCAGCGGGTTCTTGTTTTATGGGTATTTACGACGCCTATCCTTACTTGCAGATAGCGCCATCTCTGAATCTTGACATAGTTCATGAGAAATTTGGTTTTCCTGAAGAATATCTACTGGAAATCGGCGAGCCTGGTTCTGAGCCTTGGCCTGCGGCCGGACGATCGTCCCTGGATAATGCCATACTAGTGACGATCTCTGCCTTGAAGAATTGATTGAGGATCCCCCTGCATCCTTTCGTCGCTGAACTGCGTTGGGCCCTGGCGATGCCCATTTTTGCACTGATGCCAAGCAGCTACTTGGTGATCGTCGCATTCATCCACTACTGCGATGTTGCTAACATGGCCCCGAACGTCACCAACTTCCTGACGATCTACAAGGTGATGTGATGATCGGGCACTCACATTTTTGCCCAACGTAAACTGTGGTACTTCTCCAGCAGTGGTAATAAAAGCGATCTTGTCGAACGACCAGATTCGCTCGACACAGGCAATTCATTCGTCTGGGTCGGGATTCAAGATGATATCCTTGAATTCCCTCTCCAAGTATCGTCCGACATAGAAAAATTCATGGTCGACTGTGAAGAAACGATTCTAACTGCCGATCAGCTGAAGAATTTGCCTGCTCTGATGGAAAACTTTCCAGAAAAATACGATCGTCTTAATTGGAAAGTGCTATGTGCATAGGATAATATTTCACGTCTGCGCATAACAGGTCGATCGATGAGAGAACGCATCGGTCGGCCCTAGGATCAACCATCATCTCTCCCCGAAGAACGTAAGCTTATTTTTATAGTTTTTCCTTCCTTCCAGTCATAACTGAGTTTTAATTCCGTATTTCAGCTTCCTCCTCTAAACTTTCTATTGGATGGAAACTGATGAGGAAAAGAGAGATGATCACCAAAGGATTGCAGAGGAAGGCCAAAATGATGAAGGAAATCGTACTTTTGCTCATTCATCATCTCAATTTTTTTTCATATTTTCCATATATTCGTAGGTTTCCGCATCTAAAAGGAAATCATCATCACCATCTCCCCCTTCATCACCCCTCAACATAACTGTGGGAAAAGATGCTTCTGAAGAGCAGAAGTATCACGATCAGCCGATGATGTCGAAGGGCCACCATCTAACCCTTTGTCGATCGTCGCTATTCCGATGGAATCCCTTGGTGAAAGGGTAACCCAATTTTTTGACGATCTAACAACTGAAAGTTGTTTTAGGATTGCATGTTGGACTGCTGACCGTCGCTTACTTTTCAATGAATTCCTGCAGGCTGAGCAAGTCCAACTGATCGACTATCCAAGGGAATCTCCTACAAGGTCGCAAACAACCCTAATGACCGACATTTCGCCTCCTCCAGTCCAAACTCAGATGGCTAACGAAGTTGCATCCCCTTCAGAAGCTAGTTCGTCATGTGAAAGCCAGAATTTTCCTTCATGGTTTGCTCAATTCCAAAGCAAAATCATGGAGGATAACTTCATTCTTCCACCACCGGTCGGTAGAGACGCTATGAAACGTCCTACCATTTCTTTGGATGTGGGAACGCTCGTCAATACTCATATGGACGAGATGATGGCGGTTGCCATTTTGTCGACTGATCCACCTGTTTCACTTGGAAAAGCGGCAATCGCCCTTCGTGAGGTATTTTACATAACATTATTTAAATGTTATGTACTGATTATTGCTGATCCAATCATTTGTCGCCCACCGCAGACATAAAAGGAAATGTTGTCTTTGTATCATAAGACAACGCGCTCTTTAAAAGCGGTCGCACTTATGCGGAAGAAACTTTCTAAGGCAAATGGTCAAGCCGCAGAAGACAAAAACGAAATGGATAGGCTAGAGGGGGAGCTAGCTGAAGAAAACAATACTTTGAATAACAGAGTAGATGTGGTCACTAAAGAATTATCCCGTTCGGCCAAAGAGATCCAGGCAGAAATGAAAAAGAGAGCCGAGGCTGAAGTCCAGCGTGACCTCTTTGAAGTTAGGCTGGAGGTCGAACGTAAAAATGTCGATCTAGCGTCAACCGCACTTACATATGCTGAGGAGGAATATCGCCATAGTCTGATGGTCCAAAAAGACAAGGTTATGCATTTTATGAACTCTGCAGATGGAACTCTCGAGGATATCAACAAGAAGTGCTCGGATTAGGACAGTCGGATGTCCGCTCTTGAGCAAATGATCGACCAGCACAAAGAAGACAAATTGTCATTTCTGGATCGGTTTGTGATCTCGCCAACATTCAAAAGCTTGGCGACGACTTACTCCCTCGGATTGGTGGAGGAGCAGAAGATGAAAATAAAGGAACAAATCGTCAACATTTTGATCATAATCCTAACTCCGAGGAATGGGAGCGTGTCGATCCCCTCACTTTTTATGGGAACTTTAATCCTCACTCGCCCATTGAACCAGACGATCATGATCCAGAATTTTATCCTCACGCCGATCGGTTGGATAATCTCGTTCTTGAAAGCCTAGGGGCCTTAACAATTAGCTCCTCATATTCCTAAATGTTGTATTGTAATTTCTTCAATAATAATAATTTTAATTGTTAAGCGTTATCTTAATACTTCAATACCAATCGACAACCATTTCGTCTAGAATTCCAGAATCCCGCGAAAGTGTTGTTTGTATTGTCGATCAATCATCCGATTTGCCATATTTGAACCATGAGGTGCAAAGAATAACCTAGTGGGCAATTTACCGAGGTAGCCCCTGGCACAAATGACAATTCCATAGCACCTGTGCGCCATCTCTAATTCCCACTCGTGAAAAACATTACCGTATTGATCAATCGGATGGATCTAGTCGTAACTTTTGCCGGCATCCGTATAAGAGATGTCATATTTTAAGAAAAAATATGAAGTTTTGTCAAATAGGTCTCCTGTTCAAGAGCTACGGAATAAATAGTCTCGTTAATATAGAAAACTTGCCAAATTTTTGAAGAGGATTCCTGAGAAGGATCGTTCGACAAAATCAAAGTGAAGGATGTTTTCTTAGTGAGGTGGTCGACGTAATTATAGCCTAAAAAAGTTCATGAGAAGGAAACGTTCTTACAGCCAAAGAGTATTCATGATAAGGAACGTTCGACGCAATCGAAACAGAGGAGGATTCCTGGGAAGGATCGTTCCATGCTGTTATAGCCGATGATGTATCCTCAGAAGGAACGATCGACACAATAATAGGCGAAGAGGTATCTTGAGAAGGAACGTTCGGCACTATTGTTGGCGATGAGGTCTCCTGAGAATGGACGTTTGACATTATTGATGGCAAAGAGGTCTCCTGAGAAGGGACGTTCGACATAATTATTAGCCGAAGAGTATTCCTGAAAAGGACCGTTCGACGTAATTATTGCCAAAGTGTATTCCTAAAAAGAAACGTTTGACGTAATTATTACCGAAGAGATCTCCTGAGAACGGACGTTCGACACAATTTTTGGTACCTGCTTGATCGCTATGAGATAACGAAAGCACGGGATGCCGATATGGATTCCTCAAAGTCGCTATCGGTAATCAATAGGTTCGACATTATATGATAGTCGAAAGGGTCACCAGAATAGGACGTTCGAATTTAAGGGCATAATAATGCATGTGTTGTCACTCGACATATTTGGATGGTATGGGCAATAATAGAGTTTTATCATAAGTACTAGAAGTAGTAGAAAATGTTATCCCAACTATGGATGATAAATTCGGAGATTATCGATATTGCAGGATCTTGGGAATTCGTCGCCCTCCAATGTTTCCAATCTATAAGCCCCACCGAACCACATGTCCTTAACCTTCTAAGGACCTTCCCATCGACGATCGAGCTTACCAAGATTTTTCTGTGCTTCCACACTTCGTAGAACCAAGTCCGCTTTTAAAAACGATCGGGGATTCACCTTCTTATTATAACATTTTTCCCTAGTACGGCGATACCTTAACAGTCTATCGTAGATATCATCTTTTTTCTCCTCGATTAGATCTAAATCCATCCTCCTCAAGTCGTCGTTTTCTTCTTCGGAGTACATTACCACCCTTTATATTTTCAAAATATTTTCTACCGGTACTAAGGCTTCCGATCCGTAAACTAATGAAAAAGGAGTCTCACCAGTGGTATGGGTTGGAGTTGTTCGATATGCCCACAATACCTCTTGCAGTCGATTAGGCAAAATGCCTTCGATATCCTCTAGCTTCCTCTTTAAGCCTATAATGATCGCACGGTTTGATACCTCCGTCAGGCCGTTGGTCTTAGGATGTGAAACAGAGGAAAACATTTGTTTGATTCCAAGCTCAATGCACATATCCTGAACCTTCTTTCCCGTAAAATGTGTGCCGTTATCTGACACCAACATCCGCAGCACTCCAAAACGTGAAATAATATTTTTCCATAGGAACTTTTTAACAACATCCTCTGTAATGGATGAAACCGGTTTTGCATCAACCCATTTGGAAAAATATTCCACAGCAACTATACAAAACTTTCTTTGATTTATCGATCGAGGAAATGGACTAAAATATCAATTCCTCATATGTTGAAAGGACAAGGGAGTGGAGTGGCATTCAACTCCGAGCCCGGTTGTTTATGATAATTAGCATGGTATTGACATGGTTGGCACCTTTTAACGAAGTCCTTTGCATCAGCTACCATGGTGGGCCAAAAGAAACCCAATCGTCTTACCTTTTGAACCAAAGATCGTGCTCATGAATGATTTCAGCAAATTCCCTCATGAACATCGCTCAGTGCTGATCGTGCTTCTAGGGGATTAAGTCACCTCAATAACTGTCCGTCAAAAGATTTTTCGTACAATATCTCGTCTTTAATGAAAAACCACTGTGCCCTTGATTCCAATCGTCGTCGCTCGTTTCTTTCTTCGGGGAGAACACCGATCGTCAGATAATCCACGAGTGAATGCATCCAACCCGGTATCGGCTCAGCATCAATATTCCCGACTAATTGCCCATCGACACTTTCAGGATCAGTCAACCGTACCATAACTGGAAAGTCGATCACCGGCTTAGAATTCATAAACACGTGTATGGTCCCATTTTGTAAACCTAGTGAACTTGCTGCTAGGCGTGCCAACGCATCAGCCTCACGATTTTCCTCCGTAGGCACATGCGATAACAGAAATGATTTTAAAGATTTCACTATCCTGACCAACTCTTCTTTATATCGTTGCATCACGGGCTCATCTGTCGCAAAGGTCCCTGCAAACTGTTCAACGACCAATTTAGAATTCGAAAACCCACGGATATGCATTACTCCAATATCCAAAGCAAGTCTAATTCCTGCAGTCAATGCCTCGTATTCTGGCCCATTATTAGAACAAGGAAAAGAGAACTTCATTGCCGCGTTTACGTGCTCTCCTCGAGATGTAACAAAACGAATCCCAGCTGCAGCCCGTCCTTGGGGGGACCCATCGATATACATGTCCCATACGTCATCCTCTTGTTCGTTACCACAGCGGACCGCACCATTTCTACCACAAAATCTTCCAAAACTTGAGCATTTATGGCCCTTCGGGGCACAAATTCCAGGTTCATCGTACTGAGTTGTATGGCCCATTTCGAAAATCTTGTTGTCGTATCCAACTTGGACAAAACAGGTTCTAAAGGTTGATCGGTATAAACTTGAATGCGGCGGCCTTCGAAATAATGCTTCAGCTTGACTTAAGCTTTCTTTAATGCCAAAACAAATTTTTCAATATTCGTATACCTTGTCTCCGTAGGAAGCAATGTGTGGCTAACATAATATACAGGTCGATGTATTCCCTCACCGATAGTTACTAAAGCGGCGCTCACTGCAACGGTCGATATTACAGATAAAGGCTCAAGGGCTCATCGCTCGTCGGGCTGACAAGAAGGGGTGGTTTCGATAGATATCTCTTTAAGTCGTCGAATTCTCAATTACATTATTCATCCCATTCAAGCTTGTTGCCCTGTCGGAGGACTTTGAAGAAAGGCAAGGCATGATCGGCAGATATGGAAATAAATCGGTTTAGGGCAGCCAATCGACCTGTCAGGCTTTCAAAATCCATTTTCGTTCTGGGTGGGAGCATGTCAATAATAAGTTTTTTCTGCTTTTTCCTCTTCATCATCGTCAAACGTCATGTCTATCTTTGGCAGTTTCCAAACCTCCTTGATTGACAAAACTTTCGATGAACTCAATATTTCCCTAGCATAGCGTTTCGTCTCCTTCTGGGTTACATTCTAGTGATCCCCACCCGAGATTACAAAAATCTCTGGGTACATCATTTCATTAAGCACTGAATTGACATCTCCTGGTTTAACCCTTTCAGCTAGCGGGTTCGCTGGAGGTGGCGGGAGAACTTCTGGGGCAGAGGATCTTCGGTTGTCCCGTCGATCTTCGCCGTATCGATCATTCCAGCAATCCCTCTATTGTCTCCCATCGCGATCGCCACGTCTTCCATTCCTCCCTTGATGGTTTTGCCGCGGTCGGTCATTATGTTCGTCTTTCCTCTGGAGCGGTGCGTAGCGGCGATCGTCATCTCTATCGCCACTATTCCTTCTCATGGGTTTTACCCTTCTTGTACTCCAGCACCCCCTCTTTTACCAATTCTTTGATGTGGTTTCCCAAAACATTACATTCAGTTGTTGAGTGATCAGCAGATTTAGGTAACTTGCAGTATACCCTTTGATTCACAGTATCCGTGCCCCGGGTTTGGCACGAATTCACTTCCCTCTATCTCTTATCCAAAGGATGGATTTTCTTCTCCACAGGCTTTGTAAAAACAGGCTCCTTCTTACCATGAAGAGCCTCCATAGTTTCTTCTACCTTGATGTATTTAATGATCTTTTGGGTAAGTTTTCCCAAGGAAGTAGGTGGATTCTTGATTAGGCTGGTAGAAAGTCCACATGGCCCAAGAACCTGCTGTAGTATGTCCAATTTTTCCTTAGGCTTGTAGAAAGTCCACATGGCATCCTCGAAATCTAGTAAAAGTCCTTGCCGATATCTCTCTTGATAGGTTGACTCATTGCTTCATGGAAAAAGGTCGGTCGGCGATCGGTATCTAGTCCCGGTTGTCGCCTATTGATTTCGTCCAGCTCAGCCAGCAGTTCGTCAAAGCGAGCTTGGTCTTGATCAATAGCCGGTCGGGGCACCTCGCTCTGGGGTGCCGACCGACATTTTCCTCCTCGTTTGAACTTGGATTTCAGCACTGGTCGTCTTGCTGACCTGCTT
Source organism: Utricularia reniformis (assembly GCA_009725065.1). NCBI lineage: Eukaryota > Viridiplantae > Streptophyta > Magnoliopsida > Lamiales > Lentibulariaceae > Utricularia > Utricularia reniformis. Next base: position 251,585 of record RWGZ01000949.1, read on the forward strand.
CTGGTGGAATCGAGCTTTGAGTGTTCTAGATCTGCGGCTGCACAACAGATTTCAGCCCTGTCGCCAGGAGCGATTGTCGAAGATTTCAATCATTTCCTCTACCATTTTCCGCAAGGATTGAGGATCGATAGTTATTACTTCTCTTCCAGTGATGCTGTTATGTGATTCGTGCTGGTGAGATTCCATTCCCTCCACAGATTTTGGGTTCTCCATATGAACAAGGACTAGCAGGCAAAGCTTCTCAGTAGGTTTACCAGATCGGTCCCCATGGAAGGCACCATATATTAAGGGTAAAAATCTACTCTATGATGTTTTATGTATCAAGTGAGGATACCGCTGGTATTCGGTTGCCGTAATGAAAGGAACACAAGAAATTATACGTGGGAAACCCTAGAACAGGGAGGAAAACCCACGGGGCACCAAACCCAGGAATAATTCACTAAGAACTTCCACTCAGTAGCTCTCCAGAGAGCTTGTCCCTTTATCAACATTTCGACCTCCCTTTTATAGAGAGACATTCTACATATTTTAATTGTACATAATCTAATCGAATCTATTATGATCTCATCGCATCCACGTCAAGCCGATTTATGAGACTTTTGGGCACGCCGAAGCCACACACCACCGCCTGGAAACCTTCGTTGACATTTCCCCTGAAGACGTCGATCGCACACCCATCTTCCTAATCGTAGCATTTCATTACCGATCTTGCATCGCTCCATATGATACCGATCGACTGATTACCGATTCTTTCGTCCGATCGGTAAAAGGATGGTCGATCGGACAAATTACCTGATCCTAACCGTATTGTCATTAGTCATGTATTAACACACATGCTTCGCAGCCGGTGGATGAGTTCTTCTTCAAATGAAGGGGCAAGATATTCCCCGATGCATGTAGTCTTTGTTGGATCTTCCTCCACGAAGTTTATCAACTTAAACCCGATGAGTTCCATAGCTTGCCGCGGGTGGGTCATTTCTTCCGGCAGATCCACCCGGGCCTTCTTCAGTGGTGCCAAACTTCAGCACAAGCTCATGCAGCTCATGTTGCACTGCTTGGCTACACCTTGATCCCCCTTTATGGATATGATCCCATTAGCCGAAGGGAGTTTCAACATCATACGGAAAGTAGAAGGGATCGTCTCAAACTTAGTGAGCCCGGTGCTTCCGATGATGGCGTTATATGACCAAGTACACTTCCACAACAATAAACTCAAGGACTTCAGTCCGATCCTTGAGTTGATTTGCTAACGAGATGGGAAATAAGATTTTTGTGCATGGAATAATACTCCTCTCGTCAAAAGCATAGAATGTAAGATTGTTAATAGTCATGTTGGGCCCGAAGCCCCCATAGTTTTGGCCACTTCGTGCGTTATGACATTGCAAGAAACTCCGGTGTCCACTAAGATCATGTGGACCCGATGGCCATCAATTATCCAATTGATGATAAGATGATAATCACATGGTCCACAATGCCTTCCAGATCAGTGTCGGTGAAGCATCGTCATATTTAACCAGTGAAACTGAATCCTTATCATCTGCAGACTCTTTGCAAGCTGCCCACTTTTGGTCACAGACTTATTCATTAACCCGTATACAACCGGAGATAACATAAATCCATCCAGTAATTTCGCGATCCTAGGCATCAACCTCATTCTGAGGAGGTTCAGTTTCCATTTAGACAAGGGGAGGAGGAAGATTCTCCTGCCTCCCTTCTTCATTCTGTGAGGCACTACCGCCCCCGACCCCGGAAATGCCTCCCTCGGCCCTGCCCACGACTCTCTTGACTATGCGGGCCCCTTTCGTATTCCAATAGAGTAGATGTAAGGACCCCTCGGGGGGTGCGAGAAGAGAGGGCACCTTAGGCAAATCCCTACATCGGCTATATACGGGGAACGATCAAAGATTAAGTATAGTGATTCGTCTTTCATTGCACAAGGCCTTTTCCCTAGCAAAGTGGCAAACGGAACGTTAGAACTGGAAAGTTAAGCGTACTCACCCTGGAGCAATTCAGGGATGGGTGACCCACTGGGAAGTGTGGGTGCTAGGGAAAAAGTAAAGCCGTAAGGACTTGGTGGGTGTCATTAGTGTCATCCTAGTCCAAAGCGGACAATATCATGCAAGCGGAAAGACGGGTCGTTACATTTGGTATCGGAGAAGGACCCGGGTTATAGTCGGTGTGTTGGGGCAAACCTCAGCGAAGACGCTGAGTCCATAAGGAGGGGTGAATGTAAGGACCCCTCGGGGGGTGCGATAAGAGAGGGCGAGCACCTTAGGCAAATCCGTACATCGGCTATAGACGGGGAACGATCAGAGATTAAGTATAGTGATTTGTCTTCCATTGCACGAGGCCTTTTCCCTAGCAAAGTGGCAAGCGGAACGTTAGAACTGGAAAGTTAAGCGTGCTCACCCTGGAGCAATTCAGGGATGGGTGACCCACTGGGAAGTGTGGGTGCTAGGGAAAAAGTAAAGCCGTGAGGACTAGGTCGGTGTCATTAGTGTCACCCTAGTCCAAAGCGGACAATATCGTGCAAGCGGAAAGGCGGGTCGTTACAGTAGAACATCTATCCTTCGTTCTCTCATAATAGTTATGTTCGCCGGCCCTTATGATCACTTTGGTCGGGTCTCTCCTTAGTCATTGAAGATATTATCTTCTGCAGTATTGGGCACTTCAGTATAGGGTGATCATTTTTGTGATGTAACTCACAATACACCCGTTTATCTTGCTTATTTTCCCTTTTCGGGGGAAGTTCCTTCTCAGAAACCACCGCCCCTACTTCTCGGGGCTGCCTCATAAGGTAAACAACCCTATGATTGCTTACGAGCTCAGCATTCATGATAGGCTTCCAAAGTCTTGGTCACAGCGCTTCATCAACCTTAATATACTTATTTATTTTCTATAGAAGTTTTCCCAAAGTTGATGGGGGACTCTTCACCGGTCTGGACGAAAGGCCGCAGTATCCTAAGACCTGCTGTAGGATATTTATCTTATCCTATAGCTCCAATTTAATACCCCAGACATATTTCAGCTGATATAGTTCCTACCTACATCGAGCGGTCCTACATTTGGATCGAATTGCTTAGAGAATATCATATTAAAGCCCACATACGACTGTATGGAACTGCCCGACAAGTTATTAAACCAGGTCAAGGCATCTCCATATAAGACACCCGTGATGATGTAACACTTCAATGAATCAGAGGCCATACCGTTCCCAGCCTTAGTTCAAAATCAGCGATGTGGTCGATGGGATTCCCTCCACTACTGAACGTTGGTAACCCCTCGAGGTTGCGAGAATACCAATCTGGGACTTCCGCCCAAATATCTTTAGAAAATAGGAGCATAAAATTTCCCAAGGCAAAAGAAACGCTACCTGATTGCTAGGATGAGGTATCAGCAGCATGTATGTTGTGCCACAAGTTCTCATCCTTGTTGCGCGCATCGGGGCTTTCACAGCCCGATAAAATAGTCCACAATTGCTTCCCAGATCGGGATCAAAATCTTTTAGTGCCCTTAGCGCATACAACTCCCTTGTGAGCTCATAAATACGCTCCTGCATACGTTCCTGGTCATATCCCAGAAACGGGAGTTGAAGTTCTTACCAGAGGAGGTGGTGTAGATAGATATCTACACCTCCTAGTGGTAACCCCGATCCTTATAATTTTCTCATCGCCGGAGCTGCACATTTCGTGGTCACTTTCATATTCTCTATCCGTTGGAACAGGACTGGTAGCCACCTGTTGCCCTGTTCCATTCTTCTCTGTTGTCACCTCTACCACCACTTTTTCTTATAATAGCTTCTAGAGCCTGCAGATAGAACGTAGGGGCTGAAAGACTATCGGGAAGGGCTTCGCTGTTGTTCACCGAATTTCCAGTCACTAGGCCTTTGCTTGTCCTTCCCAGGGAGAGACCTCAAATGAGAATTAGAAAATCGTCCCCACAAATGGCGTCAAACTGTTGTGGTAAAAAACACACAGGTACCAACAGTCGACGGGTTCGCAATAAGTGGAACCTCTTCTGATTTGTTTGAAATATTTTAAACAATGAAGAAACACAAAGTAAGCAAACAACACATCGATTTAACGTGGAAAACCTCTAGAGGAAGGGAAAAAACCACAGGACTAAGAGTTTAAAATGTTTTTAGTCAATAGATTAATAGAATAGTGGCGATTACATACAGTCGAAAGGTTAAGAAAATTACTAAGGCTGAACATAAGATGCGCATAGGGAATAATAGTTGAGTAACGATATGTTTTGCACGCCAAAAAATGTCCTCCTTAGTCAGCCACCTCACCTTGTATTGATAGGCGAGAAACATGTCTGGAATACGCCTCGCCGATGCGAAACGTGCGTGGAATGCGCCTTGTAACCGCCCGCCTGTAACAGTAAGGATCGGTCCCCGAAGTATATGATGTCAGCTGATCACTTAACCTTCGATCCTGTGGATGATTTAGGCCTTTGGGCCTCTTCTACCTTTAGGTAATTGGGTTATCATCAAGTTATGGACCCTGGGCAACATTAGTTCGTGTCTTGTCACATGGTTGGCCTAAACTATCTTGGGCCTCCATATATTTGAGGTACCGGGATCCAGATCTCTCATCAAAATGACATCACAAAATCATATCTTGGATATGAGACAAATAATAAATAATATTCTTTTGGTTTTCAATATCTTGGTCAATTAATTTGAGAATTTTGATTCATAAGTGTATGATTATAAGAAAAAAAAAGCTGAAGATTAAATGAATTCTTATCTCAATTTAAATAAAAAAATATAGAAGGGAAGTCTAGAGATTCGATTCCGAGTCTGAAAACAATTTTGCTCGTTTTCAGCAAAAAGCTTGTCCCTTTTGTCTTTGTAGTTTCTCAAACGCCATCATTTCCACTTTTAAGTTTTAAACCTCCATCCATGGGAATGTTGCTGACTTGTCTACTTTTAAAATTATATTTTATTAAATAACCTGTTTTGTAAAAGAATTTGTAGAAAAATTATGTTTGTAAAAAAATAATTAAATAGTGTGAATGAGATATCCGATATGGGTACTTATGAGTTTGGACAAATCTATCTGGCTCATATTGTGACTCGACCCAAGATGTACAGACAAGACAAACATCTCAAATAATGGAACAGTCATGATGAGATATTGGACCGCTTTCTAAGGGACCATGTGCCGATAGGCCCATATCAAGAAGGCCATGGCGTGAGCAAGTATGACCAGAGTAAACCGAACCCATGAGTATTAAAGGGGTTGAGTGACTGTGAGGCTTCTTCGAGAATGCAAAGTATCCTAATCTCTTTCCTCAATGAGGGATACTTTTTTAAAAAATTATTCAAAAAATAAAAAATATTATAATTTTAAAATAAATATAAAATGTATATATTTATAATCGATCGGTGTAATTATATCGATGAAATTGGGATTGGTTACAGGTGAAAACAAATCGAACGGGTTCGCGAACCTCTCGAGCCGAGCTGTTCAAGGATTGCGTTTGAGTTCGATTTTTTCGAATCGAGCCAAGCTCGTCTCGAGTTTGAATTTTTGATGAATCGAGTCTCGAACCTCAAATTTCTAACGAATTTAGTCGAGTCAGTTCGCGAGCCAATAATATTATTATATTTATATATATTTGTGGTTCTTGAATCTCCACACCTCCATGTTGTGGTTCAAAAACCGGGGGTGTCAACAGTCGACCTGTTCGTTGCATGACGAACTCGGTTATTATTTATTTATGTGTGGAGAACGTTAATGAATCAAAGGTGAAGGGACACGAGGATTTTAGAGTCGAAAACCTCGGAAGCGAGGTAAAAACCACTTGACTAAGGGCTAAAAGAAGTGCCATTAGACGGTTCAATAAGTGAATCCATGATCACACAATACATGTTCGTTCAGCAGACAACAAAGAGAGAAAGGGAATCGAAAATAAATCGAGAGTGTTCTTTCTTGCCAAGGCTCTGGAGATAGAAAGGAAGGAAATCCTTTTTTCATTATCTAAGTGTCCTTTTTATACTCCCACTGTACTGTGTACAGTAGGGTGTCGTTTTGTGTGTGTCTTTTGCATCTAGGTCGGCTGACGTCAGGCGGAACAGTCGCCGGAAACGGCTTCACTGAGCTGCACGCCGCTGGACCTTTCGTCGTTGCCAGCCAGCTACTCTCTGGCCTCTAGTGGCTTGCTCCAATTGCCGAACCATGCTTCTGACAAGGCTGTCAAGGGTTGTCATCGCATGTGGTGAGCAAGAATAGCCCGAAGTAGCGCCTGCAATAAGTGGACCGATCGGTCGGGCCACATGTGAGGAACTGGGCCCCACACCTCGGGACCGATCGCCGAAGGCGATCGATAAGGCCAAACGATATAAATGGGCCTTTTGCTAATGCAGGCTGGATCCGGGCCTCCAAGTTCGGCTTACGTTGTTGGGCTGTCTTGGCCAAGACTGGTCCTGACCTTGTTCGGGGTATCGGGTTCCGGGGATCTCGTCAATATTAATAATATAATATATATTATAATATTAAAAATATATTATTTATATTAAAATAATATATATTTTAATTAATTCAAATCTTAAATTCGAACTTGAACCGAACACGAACTTCAATCGAACCGAATCTCGAACCATAAATTTTATGATTTTCGAACCCGAACTAAACCTCGAACCGGATTTTGAATATTTCGAACCGAACCTTAAAAAAACACTAAAGTTCGTCTCGGTTCGATTAGTTTACACCCCTAGGATTGGTTGCTACTAGGAGTGAGAAAATGTGTTCCATGTGTCTTTGTTGAAGAAACGCCTAATTGGAGGAAGGCAACATCGAACAGTGTAGACGCAAGAGTTGACTCGAGAGCTTACAAACAACGATGTACCAGTTAGAATCCTAGAGAAGGTAGAGAGGAAAATTAGGAACCGGGTGGTTCCGATGTCGAAAATGCAATGTTGAAAATGCATATGTCTAGGAGGAATGCACAGAAGAGTATATCGATTAAAATCCTTTTACGAGGGAAAGATTTAAGGACCAAAAATTTCAAAAGACAAAGTTACTGAAAGGCAATACGAGGTATCGCGTCATAAAGGGGTAATAAGATGGAGGTGTGGTAGAAATGAAAATGGGCATCGGAAAAGGGAATAAGTTATAATTAGGCATGAATGTCTCTATAAATAGGGATTGGAAGGGGATTTTCATATCTAACTTGGGGTGTGCAAAGACTTTGTAATACCGAATATCATATCAAAATTTTGTTATTTCAATATTTGGTATGTAGTATTCGATATTTGGTATTCGCTCTGATATTTGATTTTATGAAATTTAGTTTGATATTCTATAAAAAGAATAAATATTTATATATACTGAATATCAAATTAGTTTATAGAATATTTGGATATGTTTTAAATGGGATATCCGTCCTTCAATTATTCATATATTGACATATTGGAAAGTCATTATTATGAGTGATGAGAACTCTAGGATCGGGCACCCTGTAACGGATGAAGCCCAATAACGATTGGGCTGATCCGTATGGTGGAAGCGGACTTGTGCATTCCATTTACACATTTAACGAAAAACGACCCGATGTTCCGCGAGAGGACCGAAGATAACCTTGGCGAAATAAAGCGTTTTCTGGTAACTAGCTCCGTGGTTCGGTCTAAGCGGTTACAAACCCACACTTTCCACGCTTCGGGCCTTCACACGTTCACCACGCCTCGAGCCCGATCACGCAGACCACGCCTCGGTCCCAACCTCGTTTTACATCGCTCGACAACAACCTCTAAAAAACTTGTCAGAGGCGGTTACAGAGCGTGATTTACACACGCCATTATCTCTATAAATACAGAGCGCGACGACAGAAACAGCAGGACCTTTTGAACGCGTAAGGACAGACTGTTACCCTGCCGGAGTTCTTACTGCCTTCTTTTCCTTGTCATTTTCATTAAGTCTATGCTGTATTTTGTATGGATTATTTGATTAGTGAACAGGCTAGGAGCGTAATTCGTTCTTAGTCAAGTGGTTTTCACCCCAATTCTTGGGGTTTCCACTATAAATCGATGTGTCCCTTTTACATGATTCTAGCATTAATCGTTTTCCCCATAAAAAAAAATCAAAATCGAGTTCGTTTCCTGACGAATTGGGTGACTGTTGGTACCCCCAAAAAAGAGACCATAACAGTTTGGCTCCGTCCGTGGGGACGATTCTATAATCCTATTTGAGTTTTCTACCAGGGATAGGACAATCAAAGGCATGACGACTGGAACTTCGACAAATGATAGTGACGTGCTTCCCGACAGTCTGCCAGCACCAACATTCACTTTGCAGGATCTGGAAGCTGTCGTCAGGAAGGTGGTACTGGAAATTACGTCGGAGAGAAGTGGAACAGAACCACCTGCTGTTTCGAGCCCTGTTCCCAAAAGCAGAGGATACGTGAGTGATCCTGACGAGCGCAGCACTAATGATGAAGAAATCATCAGGCGTGGTGTAACAACGAGGAGGCCCAGATATCGGTCTACTCCTCCCCCCCGTCCAGGGCTCTAACTCCCGTTCCTGGAAATGATAAGGAGCAGATGCAGCGACGAATTGATGAGCTCACCAGGGAGTTGGAGAGCATGCGTGCGTTGAAAGATTGCGAACCTAATATGGGACGCAATCCTGGTTTATTCAATAGGGCCATGGAGGCCCCAATCAGGCGAAATATAGATGATGACTGGTGGCATAATTTGCATGCAGTCCAGACATCGTCCCAACAATCTGAAGGCGTATCAGCCGCCTTGGGAGATTTGATGCTCCCTATTTCTGAAGAGATCTGGGCAGCAGTCCCAGATCGGCATTATCGCAACCCCGGGGGGTTGCCGACATTTCGTGGTGACGGTGATCAGATCGATCACGTTGCCGATTTCCAGTTACGTATGGGAACGGTTCGGGCCTCAGATTCACTAAAGTGTCGCATCTTCGAGGCAGGATTACTATGCGCCGCCAGAACGTGGTTCAAAAATTTGCCGGCGCTATCCATACAGTCGTTTGGCGGATTTATTCTGGCTTTCTCAGAGCAATTTGCTAAAATGTAGGACCGCCCCGAAGCAGGCATGAACTATATCAGCTAAAATATATCCCGCCAAAAATGAGTCTTCGGTCCTTCAGGGAGAAATTCAAAAGGACCGCCCGGGGTATCAAGCTTGATCTCCGGGATAAGATTGATATTTTACAGCAGGTCTTGGGACCGTGCGACCTTTCGGCTAGCTTGGTAAAGAGCCCACCATCCACCTTGGGAAAGCTTCTTCAGAAAATCAACAAGTATATTAAGGTGGATGAAGCGTTGGGGCTAGGGTATCGGAAACCTAGCCGGAATTCTGAGCCCGCAGGTGATCATAGGGTTTCCTACCCTAAGGTGCAGTCGCGAGAAGTAGCGGCTGTAGGCGAGAAAGATGTCCTCCCGATGCAGGAGGACAATCGGGTATATTGCTAGCTGCATCATTATCGCGATCACCCGACCCTGAAGTGCCGTTGTTGAAAGAGACGGTAGCGGCAATGAATAAGGAAAAGCCCGACCGCAATGGTCAGAAGGGCAAGCGAGCAGAATCCCCCCGAATGGGCCACCAAGGTGACGATCGTCACAGGCCGCGGGGAAGGGATAATCGGGGACAACCACACAATTATAATGTTCGGACGGAGGAATGACGGTCTCCTCCGCCAGAACAAGAAAGAGGCCAACACGGTCGAGAGAACCGTTATCAGGGCCGAAGAGAAGATGGCCCGGCCGCTGCGCAGAGCCCCGCAGAACGAGGGTGGAAGACAGGAGCAGGCTGCTCCTCCACTTGCGGAAAATGGTGCCCAACCTCCTCAAAATGAGGCTGCACCGAGAGACGTAGCTGGGGATATTTATGTTATCTCCGGTGGTCTAAGATTAAATGAATCGCTCCGGGACCGAAAGAGAACTGCGCGCGGAGACTCCGCTGAGAGCTCCAAATCTGTGGCTCTGGTTAAATATGATCCAGCGGAACGATCCCCTCCCTTTGAGGAGGATATTACTTTCACCATGGCCGATCGGGAAGGGTTCATCGATCCATGCGATGATCCCCTTACCATCACTGGAATCATCGGGAATCGTCGTGTCCACAGGATATTAGTGGACACCGGGGCTTCGTGCAATCTAATGAAGCACGAGGTCGCCGAAATGTTGGGAGCTGCTGCTCATGACCTCCCGATCGCTAATATAACTCTTTGGTCGTTCGACCAAAGGAGCGTCATTCCGTGCGGGAAGATTTTATTCCCAGTCACCCTTGGAGAACCATCCAAGGACCGATCGGATGATCTAGAATTCATTGTCGTTGAAGTCGACTTGGCTTACAACGCCATTATTGGACGGACCGACCTTAGTAAGTTCGAGGCGGTCCCATCTACTTATCATATGATGCTCAAATTCCCCTCCATTCATAGAGTTATTTCTGTTAAAGAGGATCAGAAAGTAGCTAGACAATGCTACATGAGCTCGTGCCGAACATTGACACCTATCAAAAAGGCTCGGGTAGATATGCTGGAAGAGCTGCAGCATTCGAGGCAAGCAATGGAACCCATAGGGTTCAAGTTGATTAACCTGGTTGAGGATGACTCAACCAAAACAACTCGCATCAGGGCACACTTAGCCCCTGCTTTTGAAAAAGAACTTATCTACCTGCTGAGAAGCCACGTGGATATATTCGCATGGACCCCGGACGATGTTCCGGGGATTGACCGATCTGATAGTGAACATCGGATCAACACCGAGCCTGGAACGAAGCCTGTAGGCAGAAAAGAAGACACTATTCTCCCGAAAAAATCGAGATTATCCGGGCTGAGGTGAATAAATTGCTAAGGTCGGGATTCATCAGAGAAATCCACTATACTGAATGGGTTGCAAACCCATTAGTGGTCTCCAAACCGGATGGGAAATGGCGAATATGCATCAACTTTACCGATGTTAACAAAAGCTGTGAATCGAACCCTTTCCCTTTGCCGCATATCGACCGACTGGTAGACGCTGTGTCTGGTAGCACCATGATGAGTACCATGGATGCTTACTCTGGGTACCATCAGATCTTCCTTGCTGAAGAAGATCAGAAGAAGTCATCATTCATGACCGAAGATGACGTTTACTGTTATGTGGTTATGCCATTCGGTCTCAAAAATGCTGGAGTAACATATCAAAGGTTGATCAATATGATCTTTAGAGAATTGATCGGCCATATGATGACGATATGATTGTTAAATCTATGAATGATGAAGACCACCTTTCTTATTTGTCTCGTTGTTTCGAAGTATGCCGAAAATATAAGCTTAAACTAAATCCAAACAAATGCTGCTTCGGGATCCGAAGTGGAAAATTTCTAGGATATTACGTTTAAGAGAAAGGCATAGAGGTTAACCCCGAAAAGGTGCAGACTATCATTGATATGCAACCTCCAAGAAACAAAAGAGAGTTTCAAAGGCTTACTGACCGACTCGCCGCACTAAGCAGGTTTATTTCGAAATCCACATACCAGACCTTACCTTTTTTCAGAGTGCTAAGAAAAGCAAGCCATCTAGATTGGACCGAAGAATGCGATCGGGCCTTCTATGAGCTGAAGACTTATTTAAGCACTCCCCCGGTGATGGTAAGTCCAACTTGTGATGAACCTTTGGGGTTGTATCTTGCTGTATCAGAAGTTGCCGTCAGCGCAGCTCTAGTAACCATCCGAGACGACATTCATAGATCTGTTTATTATGTCAGCCATTCTCTGGTATCTGTTGAAACCATATATTCTACCTTAGAGAAATTCATGCTAGCTTTGAAAAAAGCTGTATCCAAGCTGAAACATTATTTTGAAGTCCCGGTCTATGTTTATACGGATCAATCTCTGAAGGTGGTTCTTAAACAGAAGGATTTGAATGAGAGATTGGCAAAATGGGCTATCAAACTCAGCGCTATGTATCTGGAATTCCTGCCCCGAAGGGCGATCAAAGCTCAGGTCCTAGTCGACTTTGTGGTTGAAATGACCCGATCGACCATATATCTTAACCAAGAGGATGATCGATGGACGATCCACGTAGATGGGTCGACCTTCGGAGGAAGAGGAGCGGGCATTACCCTGACAACGGTACAAGGTGACCTTATTCATTCCGCAGTTAAATTTTCCTTTGCTGGAACAAATAATGTGGTAGAATATGAGGCCGTGTTATCAGGAATGACATTGGCCCGAAAAATGGGAGTTAGCAGAGTGCGAATGTTCTCAGACTCGAAGTTAGTAGTAGAACAGTTCGCATGGAGATTTGAAACTCATGACCCGATGATGAGGTTATATTGTGCCACGAGAGCAAAATTATCCAAAAAATTCAGTGAGTTCTCTCTTGACCACGTGCCACGAGAGCAAAATAAGGTTGCCGACGCACTCGCCAGATTGGCCTCAGGCATACCTGACATAGAGCCAAACACTATTTCGGTCCATATTCAGGACCGACCTTCGGTCGAGATATCAGTGACCGAACAATCTATTGAAGAGATCGGGGCTCTATGCCATGAACTCCAAGGCTTGAATATTAACGCTACTGAGTCTCCGGGGAACCCAATTGAAAGGACTCCTTTATTAAATACCTCTCAAACGGCTATCTCCCTGAAGACAAGTCTGAAGCCAGAAAAATAGAAGTCCGGGCCATGAGATTTATCTTAGTTGATGGACGCTTGTTTAAAAAGAGTTTTGAGGGCCCGCTTCTGCGCTGTTTATCCCCTATTGAGGCTGAAGCTGTCATGATTTATGTTCATGAAGGGATATGCGTCATTCATTCAGGGGCTCGATCTTTATACCATCGCATCATTATAGCTGAATATTTTTTGCCAACGTTGCTTGCAGATGCCAAGAAATACACTAAACGTTGTGCCATATGTCAATATCATGCTCCGATTCCTCAATTGCCTGGGGCTCCCTTATCGGTTGCCCCACTGCCTTGTCCGTTTGACAGATGGGGAATTGATATCCTCGGACCTTTTCCTCGGTCTATAGGGCAAAGAAAATTTTGTATTGTAGCGGTAGAGTATTACTCGAAATGGATTGAAGCAGAAGCAGTAGTCATCATCTCAGAGAAGGTGGTCAAGCACTTCTTATGGAGAAATATCGTGAACCGATTCGGAGTCCCCCGAGCGCTCATATCAGATAATGGGACTCAATTCAGTGGAAAGAGCATATGGGATCAATGCACCAAGTTGGGCATCATCCAACATTTCTCATCAGTAGCCCACCCCCAAACTAATGGACTTACGGATGTATCTAACAAGGTTATCCTGAAAGGATTGAAGACCAAGTTAGAAGATTTCGGAGGTAAATGTCCTGAACACATCTACGAGGTCTTATGGGCATGCCGAACTACACCTCGCTCAGCAACCCATGAATCACCATTCTCATTGGTGAATGGGACCGAAGCTGTTAGCCCGGTGGAGGTTGCCATCCGATCACCTCGGATATCTCAGTATGATGAGCATATGAATGGTGAAAGGAGATTATTGGACCTCGAGATGATCGAAGAAAAAAAAGATGCAATTTACGCACGGATGCGTGCTTATCAGTGAACTATGGAACGGGCCCATAACAAGCGAGTCCTCCCAAGAGAATTCTTTAAAGGCGATCTCGTCCTCGGAAGCATTAAAGTGCAGAGGAACGTTGGAAAGCTAGACAGAAATTGGGAAGGACCGTATCGAATATCAAAGAAATTGGAATCATGTGCATATAAACTTGAAACATTGGATGGTATAGAGGTCCCCCGAACTTGGAATGTCATGAATTTAAGGCGATATTTCTTGTGAACCTTCGATTAATATGTTTGACTCAATAAACATACATTCCCTTAAACGTAAGCAGAAAACAAGTATGTACAAAACAAACTATTTCTAATGGAATGATGGACCGATCTTGAAGTTGGTTGATTTAGGATGAATCTAGACTGGTGACCGAAGCTTCTTGTCCACAAGGCTCCCAAATTGTAGTGATTGCTCTGACGAGTCAGATGCTCCTGCACTTGCCTAGCCCTATGGATGAGTCGTGATTCTCACAGAACTCATTACGAACTAAAACACTCCATTCAACGGCATTCAGTCTTTAGAAATGGCCCCTTTGTACTTATGAAATCTGTCATGATAAAAGGAATGAGGTAGTCAACATATCAAAACATAAGATCGATCCTAATATAGGGCGTGTTATGAGCAAAGCTTAGCCAATATAACCTACGGGACTTTAGTAGAACCAATGTTCGGCCGAAGCTTATAAAAACTCATATTGAACGTAGACCACGCCTCTCCAATCAAGTATTGACTCCAAGGACGGAATAAGAGTGACTCACATACAATGTAAAATGATCGATCCAATCATAATTGACACGAATAAGCAAAACACAATATCTGGGACCGATGAATCAATATCCTATAAGCGTCCCAGATCTTACACTTGGTTAAAATAATCTCATTAATATGGAACATATTAGTTTACTTAAAAGTTGGTTATAATGCTTCGTTCTGGCAATTAAAAGGATAAGAACTGAAAGAAAAGAGTTATATATTAAAAATAAGAAGCAAAGTAGATACAAAGTATAAACGAAATCTAGTTATCCTGCCCATCTTCTTTATCTTCAATCTCCTGCTCCTGCGGTTCGGTCCGGGCCGCAAGCTGCTTCAGTTCTTCTTCCTGATCGGTCACCTTTTGGTTGACCGCTCTCTCCATCTCTTCAAAGAGATAGAAGAAATGGTCTTCTTCTAGAACAGGTTCTTCCAAAGTTTGAATAACCTGAAACTTGCAATCTTTCTCAAGTGGTTCGATCATCTTCCATCGCTCGTTCGAAGGGGAAAGCCCGAACTGCTGTATAACTTGCTCTCGCATGTTATCCAAATACTTAGCATTATATACCCCATGTATGTTATCCGCTAAAGCGAATAACAAGGGGGACCGAGTGAAACCCAGAACTGCCTCCCGGACCGAACCTTCGGTCGAAGTGCGGGCTCTTGTCAACTCCTCTTCCAAGGTCGTCTTGTCTTCTTGGGCCCGAATGAGAAGTTCGTTCAATTTATTCCTTTTCTCCTGAGCCCGACCTTGGACTTTGTTGATTTCTTCCTCCTTGGCCCGCAGCTCGGCCTCCAGGTCAGAAATTCGCCCCTGAGCTGTTTGTCCTATCTTCTCCAGCTCAGAGACTTTATATGCTAAGAGCGAGACCTCCGTCCCAGCTCTTAGCAACTCATTGTCCAGCCGGTCCCGGTCCTCCCGTACCGTCACCAACTCACCATGCTTGATTTCAACTTGCCTTTTCGCAAGGTCAAGTTGATATTGGACTTTCTGGGACACAACACTGTCACCCTGGTTCTTCTCCACTGTGATGGCAGTTGTGAAGGTTTTCCTCAACATCTGCAAAAGATAACACGTTTAAAAAGATGAAACTTCGGGCCTTCATGTTAAATAAAATTACATTGGTGGTGAGGTCGAGGAAATCTTCCATAATCTCTTCCCCAGATATTTCCGCTTGGACGTTGTCTGGGTTTTGCTTTCCATAAAAGTGGAAGTCCTTTAGGAAAGCACTCCTCCAGGAGGTTAACTTCCTCCCCTTACTGAACCTGTCCAGCAGGCCCAAAGCAACTCCCTAGTCGGAGTTAGTCTTAGGGCCCGATGCAGGCTCCTTCAAAACGATCTCCTTAGTAGGGACCGAAGCGCTCTCCCCTTTCTTCAGCCTTTTTGGATCCTTCGGGGCTTCCGCTTCTATCACCCTTTTCCCTTTTCCTAAGAGGATCGGCGGCAGGGAGACGTTCGCCTTAAGGTGAGGACCGGGGAGAACCTTCTCCACGGGAACGGCTCCCTGCAGCAATAAAGCAATAGTATTAGCATTAATGAATAAGTTATTTCCTATCTGATAGAGGCTGGATAAGCTCAAAGAAGGAATCCGAGCCTTTATCACCTCCTCTACCACTCCAAATACCCTAAACGCAGGCCCTTCCCCGGTTGAAGGCTGCCATGTACAGCGAAGGATCAATGTGCCCGCGCCGGTAGTTTGGATCGGGGGTTCCCGGACCCCGATAGAACTAGCGTACCCCCCGTTTCTGATTCACTTCCATCAGCGCTGCCCGATGCTTCGCGTTGTCCCTCAGAAGGACGGACCGAAGCACCCGCCATATGTTTGAAACGTGAGCTAGACATTGTCTCAGTCGAATCTGCAAAACAAATACATAAGGATCAGGAAAGGACAAAATAAAATCATTACTTCATACTCGATCCTTCTGATGGATCTGAGCTAGAAAACATCCCCTTCGGGGCTGGGGCTCCGGTCCTACCCATGACACCTATTTCTATCAATCTTTTCTCCCGAAGCAGATCTATTCGCTTAAGGCGCGCTTCGGGAGGGGGGAACATTGCAAGTGTATTTGCGGTGTTCGGACGAGAAGGGTTGAACCTAGTTCGATCCAACTGACCTATGCGTGGGTGAGTTATGCGCGGCCACACCTTCAACATGTCCTCTTTTGGGACTGTTATCCACACATAACAAGACTCCCACGCATGGAGAGACTCTTCTTTATCTACAATAACACACTCTTTAGTGCGCACCGCTATTTAATATAATTTGCGACATCCTAATAGACCTTTCCCCTTTCGGGATCCCACCAAGAACAGGTTAAAAAAATGTTCTAAGGTCGGGGCCCGATTCTGTTCGTGGCAGTAAAATATAAACGCCACTATATACACATAACTACCCGGGAATAACGCAAAAGTGAGGCAATGAATTTCTTTAAGAACGGCCGCTACAAAGGGATGCAGCGGAAAACGAAGCCCGCACTTTAAAGAAGCGTAACTGACCGGAATAGCGGATGCCGGCACATTCATTTCCGCCGGAAGGAAACAGGGAATATCTTCCCATCCCTTCCAGATGGAATAATGTGACGGAATCGAAAACCTAGACCTAAACTCCTCAATATCTAACTCAAATATGGCTGGGTATCTCATTTTATGAGGAGCCATAGTGTATACCTTAAAGAAAGTCGGAGTGAAATGGATTGAACGTGAAATGGATTGAGGGCACAGAGAGCTCGATTTTGCAGTTCTTCCTTCGCGAAAATGACGATGAGGGAAAACAGTGCNGCAGCGGAAAACGAAGCCCGCACTTTAAAGAAGCGTAACTGACCGGAATAGCGGATGCCGGCACATTCATTTCCGCCGGAAGGAAACAGGGAATATCTTCCCATCCCTTCCAGATGGAATAATGTGCCGGAATCGAAAACCTAGACCTAAACTCCTCAATATCTAACTCAAACATGGCTGGGTATCTCATTTTATGAGGAGCCATAGTGTATACCTTAAAGAAAGTCGGAGTGAAATGGATTGAGGGCACAGAGAGCTCGATTTTGCAGTTCTTCCTTCGCGAAAATGACGATGAGGGGAAACAGTGCCCAAAACCCTGATTTAAATATTCATCTCCCAGCCAATGGTGAGCTGCCACGTAATATTGCCCCAGACAATGGCAGTACAAGCGCACTCATCACGCCTCTTGAACTATCGAATGTGAAGAGGCGCAAATCGGGATATTAATATTTAAAAAATAACAAATATAAAAATATAACATAAATATACGTTATTAAGTTTTAAATGCAAGTAATTCCTACAATAAGGGAAAGATCGGTCCCCTGGACGCTCACAACCTACAGGTACGGTCTCATGTTCTCACGAATGTGCAAACATCATGTGATCGGCCTTGTATCACCTCTACGATGGCAATCAAGCCTGAGGGGCTAGTGATGAGAACTCTAGGACCAGACACCCTGTGACGGATAAGACCCATTAACAATTGGGTCGATTCAAATGGTAGAAACAAACCCTTGCAGCCCACTTGTACACTTAACGAAGAGCGGCCCGATGTTCCACGAGAGTACCGAAGATAACCTTAGCGAAATAAATCGTTTTCTGGTAACTGCTCTATGGTTCGGTCAGAACGGTTATAAACCCACGTTTTCCACGCTTCGGGCCTTCACACGTTTACCACGCCTTGGGCCCGATCACGCAGACCACGCCTCGGTCCCAACCTCGTTTTACATCGCGCGACAACAACCTCTAACAAATCTGTCAGAGGCGGCTACAGAGCGTGATTTACACACGCCACTAACTCTATAAATACAGAGTGCGACGGCGGAAATAGCAGGACCTTTTGGACGCGTAAGAACATGCCGTTACCCTGCCGGAGTTCTTACTGCTTTCTATTCCCTTGTCATTTTTATTAAGCATCTGCTGTATTTTGTATGAATTATTTGATTAGTGAACAGGCTATGAGCGTAATTCGCTCTTAGTCAAGTGGTTTTCTCCCCAATTCCCGGGGTTTCCACTATAAATCGCCGTGTCCATTTATTGTTTCCAGTTCTAATCGTATTCCACATAAAAAACAAATCAAAACCGAGTTCGTCTGCTGACGAACCAGACGACTGTTGGTACCCCCTAAAAAGGGACTATAACAGAAGTGTTGGTTTATATGTATCACACTGTTGAATCATATCATAAATAGGTGTAGTGAAAGCAATTATATTATCAACATTGTCCCATAAAGAATTGGTTAAAAGAACATCCCCTACCATCTTTGCTTTAACTACATCATCATGTCTATATGATGTCCACTCTTCACTAACCACCATAGTTTGCAATTCAGACTTACATTTCCTAAATCGTTGCATCATAACAACGAGATATGCAAAACGTGTTTCAGGAAGATTTAAAAGAGATAATTTAGAATATTTCTTGAACATAGCTAACCTCATGCAATGATTATTTATGAATTGTCTGATCATTGATATAATATTTGCGACATCAATTATCCACTTACACGCCATATATTGATCTTGCTTCTTTATATCATTGCGATTTGGTGAACAAATATCTTTCATGACCAAATTTAGCGTATGCACAATACACGGCGTCCAAAAAATCTAAAAGAATGAAAATTTAAAACTCAGATAACAATTATTAGATAAGGAATTAAAAATCTTACCTTATGATATTTTTTCTCAACCATAAGACCAGCCGCACGACATACTTTAGCATTGTCAGTTACAATTTGTACCATTTTGTGCACCCCTACTTTCTTAATAGTATTCTCCATACAGTTAAAAATAAATTTTGCATCCTTATATGCAGTTTCACAATTGACTGCTTCCAAAAACATAATACTACTTTCATTGATGGCCATGAAGTTAATCAAAGGTCTTTTTTTCGGATCACTCCTTCCATCATAAGTTAAGGTCACTCATTTTCCCTCCCATGTGTCTCTAATTGTCACTAAACCATTGTCAATATGATCTCTTTCTTTCTCAAGAAGTTTGGTTCTTAGTTGTTCATATGATGGAGGTTTGTAACCACGAATGGTCTTGCTCGAAGCATATGAAAATGTCTCAATATAATATGGATTTCTAGCTAAATTGAAGGGAAGACCACCTGTGTAGAACATTCGAGCAATTAATGCACCTAATTCATCTTTATCCATTGTATAAGAATTGAGTACTTCATCATTTTTCTGTTGAATTCTAGATTTCGTTCGGTGGCTAACATGTCTCATTCCCACATCTTCAACACTTACTTTCCCTCGACTCACACTGTTAGAGTTTACAAACTTGCTTGCAACTGATGTAGAAGTAGTATCTATTGTTGTGATACATGTCGGTAGCAATTTAAATTTTTTTCAAATCTTCATTTTCTTTATCAGTCTCCTTCAACTCATTCCGTACATGAACTGGGATATCTTTGCATGCCCCTATTCCAACCTCTTTTTATGCCCAACAAGTGTGCTTTACTTCTCGAATATGATGTCACAAATTGCTTTTGACAAAAACTACATTCAACTTTCTGATTTCCACCACCACGTTTTATCCTTTTTGATCGATCATCTACATCCCCAAGAAGGATTATATATGTCCATAGCGGATATTTGTCATCTATGTCATTATCATACTCATTTCTTTCCTCGGCCATTCACGAACAACTCAAACTGTAGAGATATGAAAACAAATCAATGATTCACTACTTAAACAAAAACAGTCATCAATAAAATTCAAAAAGTTCTAATTAAAGTATAAATATAAAAAAATCATCTTTAACCTGATTTATAATGAATATGATGAAGTGAATAAAACTATTAAATTGAAACTTAAAAACAATTTACAATATTTATATATTTTTTAATCTAAACCAAATATTGATCTAAAAATCAAAATTTGCTAACCCGAAACTTTGTCATGACCCATGAAATAATTATCACATACTTACATTGCACAAATATTGACTCTGTTGTTTCAGTTGCAAGTGAAAGAAATGAGAGAGCCCTACCCTTCAAACTGTTAGGAATCCAAATTGATTTCCCGTTTTCAAACGACACTCTTGTTTTGGAGCTTTGAAAGAAAAAGAAACAAATTTTAAAATTGCATACACAAATGATGAATACTGGTGCTAAAAATGCAAGTCTAGAATTAAAATTAACATTAATCAAAGAACTTGTAGCAAGGAATTGAAAAGAACAAGAGAATTTTTCTAACGATTCCAAGAGATTTGAACTTTGAAAAAGATTAATATTAGGGTTCATGAATTACCGACAAAGATTTGAAGGGAATGGAGAGAGGTTGAGTAAAGTAAGTGGAGAGATATGAAGGAATCTAATTAAAAAATAAGAACAATTTTCTATTTAGAATAGGATTCGCGAATCCTGACCGAATCACGTTTCATATAATGATAGATTCGTAAAATTAATTAAAACTAACGTATCCCGGTAACTTTGCTTATAACTATTGGGCCTCACGTAACAGTAAAACAGTTAGCCCACACTATATATAGCTGTTGCACTGTGTTGTTTTGGCAACATCGTTTCATTTTTTATTTTCTGCAGCTTTTGATATTCTATATGTGCTCTTACTTTATGCATCCTTATTTTTTGCTCTGGACTATTACTTGTTTATGGTTAAACTTGGTTTACGCTTAAGCTTTCAAAACTACTTGCGCTTGTTACTGCTTTGAAAACGTTTATTTAGCATCGTTTCTTGTTACTGCTTTAAGATATCTTTGTGTTTTTGAGAATATCTTTGGATTCTCAAGATCTTGGCTAATAGTTTGAGTTTCAAGAAAATCGTTATCAATTTGAGAAACTGAAAAACTTTTCTAAGAAGAACAGACTTATTCTGTCGTAAATACTATGATTCTGTGTTCTTGAGCATATCTTTGGATATCTCAAAAGACTTGGATATCTTTGAAAAACTCATTGGATTTCTCAAATACTTAATTATATATAAGTGTTTTCAAACCAGATCTGAATATATATGATTTTCTTAAAAACTGTTGAACAAGAACTGTACTAACGGCTTAAACATTAAATAAATCTACTACAATACGTTGAGCTTATGCGATAAGAATCACTTTACAGATTCTTTCGACCACTAAGGCTGTGAACCGCATTGTTCTTGACTGTTGTGTTACTAACGACTACTTTCTGAGTTGCAGGTTGCTTAATGAGTTCTTTGTGATCAAGAAACTCAGGGTTCAAGCTGTTGTCCGAAAACGTTACAAAGGGTAGAAATTATTGAGCAATTTCTATCGAGTGGTGTTTGTAATTGGCCCCTAAACTTTATAATAGTGTAAAGACAGTGCCCCTAAAGTTTGTAAATTGCATACAAAACATCCAAAGTTGATATAATGTGTGAGGTTGACCCCTAAACTTTTAAATGTTGTAAACAACGTGCCCTCAAAGTTTAAGAATTGCGTGGTTGGATCCCGAACTTTTAAAACCGTTTATATTTTACCCTTATACTAGTTGATATTTTAAACGTTTCCAATGTTATATTTAACTTATTAACCTTGAAAATATGTTATGACTATGTCTCCAAACTTTGAAAATTTTAAAAATAATGCATAAATTATCAAGACAATTTATACGAAAAAAGACGAAAACCGCTACTATTCACCATAGGGTTATTTTTGAATTGTTTTGAAACTTCGGAGGCTTTTCACGCAATTTACAAATTTTGAGGGCATCGCATTTACACTATTTTAAACATTAGGGACCAATTACGCAATTTTCTCAATTTCTATCCCTACGCTTATTAGTTTAATTCATGTGCATTATTTTGTATTTTGTATAATGTGCTTATTTGTGGTTTTTAACTGAAGTAGTAAATAAAATATTGCAGGGGGTTGGACAGTGGATTGCCAAAACAATCGTGTCTTACCTAAGACAACGTGATCGGATACCATTTTAAATTATTGTATCTTTTTACCGCTTTCAGAATATATAACTAATAGGGTTAAAAATACAACAATGTACGTTTATGATTGCTTTTTAGTTAGGTTTATTGTTGTATGAATTGCATTGCTGATATTGACCCAAAAAAGTCTGGTTAAGTTGGTTATTCTTAGACCAATATTATCATATACATCCCCAAAATAAGAGTCACCGATTCTCAAACAATTAATGTTTTATATAACCATATTTTTTTGTTTTTGTGGTGATAACTTTGGCTAAAAGGTGAAACTACCTCACATATTTTTAAGTGTAAAACCCTAAAGTTACGGAAAATATCACAATTCCGAGGAAAGAAATTCCACACATGGGTACTATAGGGAAAATATGTTTTGTTCGAGATTCAGAAAAGTCTAGTCCCCATTCCAATATCACGAATGTATATTTATAGATTCTTCTAAGTGTTGAAATATCTTTAACTCATTTATCATTCTTTGTCGCCACTAGTAACTGTTAGATCTACAAAAAACCATTAAAGTCCACCATGCATGCATATGCGCATTAAGCGTCATAATTTCCCTGTCAGACCTACTCTGAGTTTGTAATGATCGAACCATTTTATAGCCTACAATCCCAATCCGATCGGCGGTGGGGAAGGCTCCATTACATGGGAAGATTTCCATTACATTGCTTACCATTCTTGGAAGCGGAGCTCAGCTACATCGCTCTTAGAGGGAGCATGTTTGTCTTTGGGCTAAATCATTTAAATTCATCACTGTTTTTAATGAGTCATTCCAAATCGTGGAGTGAACTCATTTACTCATACCCAATCCTAATGTCTAATTCTTGTATAATTTTTATATTTTTAGTGATCTAGAAATATGCATACAATCATTTGGATGTAAAAATAATCAAATAAAGAAATTAAGAAAGAATATAAATATAAAATGAATGGTTTTATTAGTGGTCCTCAATTTTTAAATTATGTAAAAACAGTATTCTCAAAGTTGTATTCTCAAAGTTGTAAATTGTAAGAAAAGCATCATAACTTCATACATTGCATGCTATTGAGATCCCAAATGTTAAAAATTATACATATTATGCTCTCTAAGATTTTAATAATTTTGTAGTTGGCTCCCAAAATTTTAAAAATGTTTGCACTTGACCATAACGTACGACGGTCATCAACAAACGATTTCCAAAGTTCGGATGCCCCGTACATAATTTAAAAATTTGTAGAAATCGTCTTTATACTATTTCAAAAATGAAGTAAAATCTTTGTAAATTTCTCCAAATAATATAATTGAGAAGAAAAGTGAAGTGAGATGCATTGTATTAGAATATTATCTGATATTGGGCTTTAATAGATGGGCCGTAAGTCCAATAATCTTGTTGACCAGAAGTGTACGTGTGACAGGCCAGGAAGTTTATCGCGAGGTCGGCTACCACATTATTACGATTTAACAAAATATATTTGTTATCAAAAATTGATAAACTAATTTGGTCGAGTTATGTAAAATAAGTCAAGATGATATGACCCCAAGTGTTCGTGGAACGCGGAACAAATTGCAAATTATATAAAATTTTTTTTAGACAAATTATATCAAATTTTTTTACCGAATCGAACACCGAAATTGCCGTAAAAAACTGAATAATGGATCGATTTTTATAATTTGTTATCAGTTCGATTAAAAAGTTTTGGTATACTGTCTGGTATTCGGTTCCTATCGCATAGTGAACACTCCTAGATTTATGGAGTACTAAAAATCATTAGAATTTAATTAGATAATCATTTATTGACCGCATTGGTTGAGTGTTGGCGGCCTAAGATCTATACATTATTCCTCTTGATGGTCGAGACAATTGTGACGCTACAAGACGTGTCACTAATATGAGGGTAGCCGATTAGTAACAACTCTTAATATATTAGACGAGCTCAATGCATTAGTATACCGTATCTGTAACGTAATAATAAAATAAGTTATTAAACTAGAAAAATACATTATAGTTTAACTTATTCTTAATTTATATTGTTCTTACTTCGAAAAAATAAGAATAAAGATTCTACAAATTTCATATATTATTTTCTTTAATTAAGCAAGTTAGATCCATTCTCAGTTTTTTCTGGTACTCAATCTATCGATATTTTGCTTAAGTACCAGCAAAAACTAATATGCCCAAATTTCTGATATACCGGATCGTTATATAAAAATATATAACTGTGAAAAAAATAGGACCAAAAATTATTTGGTACAACAAATGAAAAAAAAATTTTGCTTACCTGTCAATATAATTTTCAAAATGTCATTTTAATCATTTAATGTGGGTTGCTTTTGTATGTGCTTTTTAAGTTTATCACAATGGAAATGTGAATGTAAGAACATTGCATGAGAAATTTTAATATATTAATTGTTGTAAGTATTCAATGAATAAAGAATAATATATATAATATCTCATTGCAAATAGAAAATCTTAATGTTTATAAATTGAAAGTTTATAAATATAAACTTTCAAACATGAGAAATTTTAAGATATTAAATGTTGTAAGTATTCAATGAATAATGAATAATATATATAATATCTCATTGCAAATAGAAAATCTTTATGTTTATAAATATACACTGTCAAAATTGAATTATATTCATTCACTTCAAATTGAACATTGTTTATGTTGTTCATATTCATTCACTTCAAATTATAAATTGCAAAACTAAATTCTTTATGTTTATATTCGTATATATTTCTATTCGAACATTGTTTATGTTGTTCGAATTTTACTAGAATGTGAATTCATGTTTGAAATGTTTAAATATTTATATAAATGTTCATATTTATTTAAATAACTTGTTCAAACGATATAGTCATTTTTTTTCAAATTAATATACCTCAACGAGGACGCTGAGTCCATAAGGAGGGGTGAATGTGAGGTCCCCTCGGGGGTGCGAGATAGAAGGCACCTTAGGCGAATCCCTACATCGGCTATAGATGGGGAACGATCGTATGTTAAGTATAATGATTCGTCTTCCATTGCACGAGGTCTTTTCCCTAGCAAAGTGGCAAGCGGAACGTTAGAACTAGAAAGTTAAACGTGCTCACCCTGGAGCAATTCAGGGATAGGTGACCCACTGGGAAGTGTGGAGGCTAGGGAAAAAGTAAAGCCGTGAGGACTAGGTGGGTGTCATTAGGGTCAGCCTAGTCTAAAACGGACAATATTGTGCAAGCGGAAAGACGGGTCGTTACAATTATACTACATATAATTTAATAAAAAAATATTGAGTTATAATGTTAAATATAATAGATTGAAGTTTTTTTTTAAATTCTAATATTTAATAAAATATTTATATTAATTGTAAATAAAATAATATAATTGTTCACCAATATATTTGAATACGAACTTGATATCGTCTAAAAATATTTTAGAGATTTTTTTTTATCAGACAATTTCTTTTAATATTTGGAATTCAATTATTGTGGGAACACGAGCGAAATATGAGGTTGGACCCACAATGTGTGAGTTTACGTCATCCAGAGAGCGAAGCTCTACCTTGGTTTTCACTATGATAATCAAAGGATACAAGTACAATAAAAAATAATGATAATTCGAATGAAAACAGTACAAAAAACGATCAAATCAACTCCGTCACGCCCGAGATCAAGTGAGTCGCGAGTTTTCGACAAAATCTCGACACTCTAATCAAAATGTTGTGACTCCAACATGCAAAGACTCGCGAATAGACAAAATGTTGCGACTAGGTTCATAATCTCGCGACCAGGTTCATAAACTCGAGACTAGCCTCATAATCTCGCGACCAAGCTCACAATCTCGCTGCCAGGCTCACAAACTCGTGACCAAGCTCACAAACTCGCGAGTGCGCCTTAACGAAATAAGATGCAAAACTCCGGGACCAATGGAACAGTGCAAAAACTCGCGACCAAGCAATGACTCGCGAATTTTCGTGCAAAAAGTCGCGACTACGGCCAAGCCTACACAATCTTGCGATTAGGCATGCAAAAAGTCGCTACTACCGGGGCAATTTCGAGCGAAAACAATGTCTTGGAAAGTGTGCCAAGAGTTTCAATCATTTTCTGTGGCATAAGGTCTTGTATTTATTGAAAAACTTGCCCCAATAGGTGAACTTTGGATCCAAAAGTCCAGTTTTAGTCAATTTAGCCCAAGTTACTTAGAAAATATATAATTGAATCGAAATAAGTGTCACAGCGTCCCGAAAACTTCGAAAATGTACACCGATCGAACACTAGTAGCACGTAATGTCGAGAAAATACCGGGAATACTCTTCACCAGTTCATCGTCTCCGAATACTTAAGAAATAACAAAAAATATCGCATAATGTCGCCAACGAGCTCTCCGAGTGTTAAATTACGAAAATACTCCTGATATTATTCCCGATCGAAATCATCCAAAACTGTTCAACGCCCTCATAATCCTCATACGTGGGCCCTACATGTTCAAATTACAAGACTACCCCATAACCATATTACTCAATAAATATAATGGAAAATATCATTTACCCACGTCAGAGGAATCTTGTGAGTATTATAATTATGTAAATATCCCCGGATAATTTCAGAACTATTCAAATCGCATAAATTCTCTAATATTTTAAAGTGAGGGACAAACTAATATTTAATATTTCAAATTTTAATTTTAAACTATACAAGCGCATTACTGGTATTAGACCGGGAATGTGTTAAGGTGCGCACAATCGGCGCATCTTACTAAAATGCACTGCTATTTCCTTCATATGAGACTCCGTTAATCGCCCATCNTGTTGTTTCAGTTGCAAGTGAAAGAAATGAGAGAGCCCTACCCTTCAAACTGTTAGGAATCCAAATTGATTTCCCGTTTTCAAACGACACTCTTGTTTTGGAGCTTTGAAAGAAAAAGAAACAAATTTTAAAATTGCATACACAAATGACGAATACTGGTGCTAAAAATGCAAGTCTAGAATTAAAATTAACATTAATCAAAGAACTTGTAGCAAGGAATTGAAAAGAACAAGAGAATTTTCTAACGATTCCAAGAGATTTGAACTTTGAAGAAGATGAATATTAGGGTTCATGAATTACCGACAAAGATTTGAAGGGAATGGAGAGAGGTTGAGTAAAGGAAGTGGAGTGAGATGAAGGAATATAATTAAAAAATAAGAACAATTTTCTATTTAGAATAGGATTCGCGAATCCTGACTGAATCACGTATCATATAATGATAAATTCGTAAAATTTATTAAAACTAACGTATCCTGGTAACTTTGATATTAATTTAATTAAAACATTGACATTTTTAATGAAACATAAGAAAATAATGTAATGATACCCGAAGTTTAAAATAGTACAAAACCAAACCTTCAAAGTTTAAAACTAACGTATTTTGTAAATTGAGAAAATTATGTAAATGATACCACAAGTTTAAAAAGAGAGCGAACCAAACCTCCAAAATTAGAAATGATGTATTTTTCACATGAAATTTCAAAATAGTTTAAGAATTACCAAGAGTGAATACTAGTAGCTTTCCGTCTATTCTACTCTGATCAGTTTGGACAACTTACGTATATTTTGAAAATTTCAATTTGGATATATAGTCATTATATCTTTTTAATGTTAATGAATTAAATGCAAATTAATAATAAATTTGAAATACTAACTAATGTTAGAGATAAACATGAACGATTTTAAATTGGAGGTCAAATATATAATTATAAAACTCGGAGAAGATTGTCTTTGCAACTTTTTAAAATTTATGCATTGATTTGAACTATTAATAACAACCTCTAATACTATATTTGCAATGTTCAAAATTTAAGGTACATCATTTACGTTATTTAAAATTTGAGTAGTGTTTGTTCAAGATATTAAAATAGTGCAAAGATGATGTTCAAGAGTTTATAAATTGCATGCAAAACCCACAAAGTTGATATTGAGTTGTTAATCTTCAAACTTTTTAAAGATTTAAACATCATGTCCTTAAAGTTTAATAATTGTGTGGTAGACATCAAAGTTTCAAAACCGTTTATATTTGAATATAATGCTCGTTAATGTATTAAATGCATTCATTGTTTGTATTTAACTTATTAAACTTAAAAATATATAATGATTATGATATTACTCGGGTAATTTTAGTAATTCGCATACCCCGGGAACCTTATGGCACGTTCCCCAAGGTATTCTAATTTTTATTTCGGGTTGAAATTGCGTCGGTGGTATTTTCGTAATTTGCACACCCCCGGGTCCAATCAGTGCGCCCACTGGTATTTTCGGTATTCTAATTTTATTTCGGGTTGAAATGGCGTCGGGGGTATTTTCGTAATTTGGACACCCCCGGGTCCAATCAGTACGCCAACTGTGGTATTTTCCGTAATCTGATATATTGTTATTGGCTTTGGGCACCTGGAGACCGCATGGGAAGTTTCCGGAGGAGACGCGACTATTTTCGTATAGTTACGAGTTGGAGTGACTCCAAGGGTATTTTCGTAATTTGGCGTCCGAAAGATGTTACGACGCATGTTCATCGACAGGCTTATATCATATGAATTGACTTATGCGGAGTATGATTTGCCTCTGTTCATGGGCCACGTGTCGATCTAGAAGCGTCCCGGATAATCGGAGACATTACGATTTATACATGGAGTGAGATCGGGTTTTTTCGTAGAAGTTTGGTCGAATTAGGCCAGATTGGACAAGAGTGGGTTTTGAATCCACAAGTGGGTTGATGGGCCTAAATTCTCTATAAATATAGGTCTCTGGTCATTTGAAAGGGGATCGGAATCAAAATCGAAGAAAAACTCGGAGTCTGAAATTCTAGAACCTCCAAGTCCTATAATTCGCGATAATTTTACTCCAGGAATCAAATCCGCGACAATTCTTGCTTCGGAGCTCAGATTCACGAATATTTTGCTCTCTGGCTCAAAATCCGCGATAATTTTACTCTCTGGCGCCAGATTCGCGATAATTTTACCCTAAGGCTCGAGATTCGCGATAATTTTACCCTCCGGCTCCAGATTCGTGATAATTTTACTCTCTGGATCAAAATCCGCGATAATTTTACCTTCTGGCTCCAGATTCGCGATAATTTTACTCTCTGGATCAAAATCCGCGATAAAATTGCATATGAAAGCCAAAATCCGCGACCAAATATGTTCACATGAAAGATCCGCGAAAATTTGCACACTACGGGTGAAATCCGCGATAAAGTTGCATGTGAAAGCCGAAATCCGCGACAATATTTCCCATGAACAGTGATTTCTGCACTTTTGCGCCGGTTTCCAGTTTTGAGCTCATTTTTCGTCACGGATCGTGATTACGACGCTTACTTTTATCGGAAAGAAGATATATTTTGTAT
The DNA here is from genome assembly GCA_009725065.1 of Utricularia reniformis. NCBI lineage: Eukaryota > Viridiplantae > Streptophyta > Magnoliopsida > Lamiales > Lentibulariaceae > Utricularia > Utricularia reniformis. The sequence goes on from RWGZ01000949.1 coordinate 281,156, forward strand.
TTGTAAACTTTTTATCATAGTGAAACACCCAGGTAGAGTTTTGCTCTCCCGAGGACGTAAGCCCACACATTGTGGGCCCAACCTCGTAATTTCTCGTGTCTTAACAACCAAAAAAAAAATTTCTGACTGATCAAAAATACACCAAAAATATTTTAAAACTAGATCAGATTATATATTCAAATTTTAAAAATAGCACATCAATTATTAAAATCACCAAAAAAAATGAAAACTACTATTATTAACTAAATAATATTTTTAAAAGATTTTGAAATTTCAAATGTTAAATTCACATTTTCGGAACATTAGAGAAATCCTTTTTATATCATTTTAACATTGGGCGATAGTGTAATTTTCTCTTTAAAGTTTGTATATCTTTACAAATATCACTTATAAAATTATTTCAAAACTTGTAAATAGTACATTGAATTAAGGCCCATTTAATCGTGTACGGCCCATATAATACACGGCCGAAGCTACCGAACCACGTGGCTTGTTGTAGCGGTCGGCCCAAACTCGGAGCCGCCATGATTCATTTCTGTAGCAGTTTCGTGCTTAGTTTGTCAAATATACGTGGAGCTCAAGTGTTCCGTTGCGTTGCCGCCGATGAATCTTCAATTCTTGCTTATCATACGTTGAGTAGCCTGTTCAAATTTGATGGTCACTCGTTAAATCTAAAGCAAATTATCCCCAAGTCGATTTGTCTATACGAGTGATTTTACATAATATGCTTTCTGCAAGGGGTTTGACACGGGTATTGAGGTCTGGTCGCGCCAGTTTTCGAGGGTCTTTGGGAACTATAAATTATTTACCGTTGCATGAAAGCACCAATTTTTGCTTCCCAGTGAAATCTCCTCAAGGGGTGAGAGCCTTTTGATTTAATGCCTCTTGTCGTTTTTTTCATCTATTTATTTGGGTGTTTTGGATTTACCACTTTATGTTTATCGTGTGATCGTTTTATATGTTGATGTTTATTTAATACGAAATTAGTTTTGTGGATCTAGAGAATTTTGTTCACTGTAGTTTGTGTTGGAGAAGTGCTGTTTGTTAACCGAGAAGTGGATAATATGAACGGCCAATGGTAAAGATTATAGCATTATTGCCAAGTATTCGGAAATTAATGTTCTGGTTGTTCTATATTTTTTGGATCTATAACACGAAAAAGCTACCTTTTTCTTTGTTTTTCCCCTTTCTTTGCATTAGGATGCCAATTCTGTGTACTTCTATTGAACTAAATTGTTTGTTTGTGACATAAATTTTGATTTTTTATACTCTTTTGTTACTGGTGATTAGTAGACATCGGGTTGCAGAGCAATTTTCTCATGGGTTTTAAATAACATACGGAATGCTGGGCAGCAATCTCAATTTCAGAGCAATGCTGCTGCAGCCGAGGTAGACACTGATTTGGCTAAGCATTTCCATTTGAGGATACCTATTACTCTTGATGTCATTTGTTTAGCCAAATTTGGAGTGTTCACTTTTATTTTTTCCTTTTTTGTAGGAACATCTTGATCCTTTTTCTCTTGTTGCTGATGAATTGTCACTTGTCGGAAATCGCCTGAGGTCAATGGTCGTTGCTGAGGTATTTTATTAGTATTTTCGTTTGATATCCAGACAAAATAATGTTCCAAAGCTTAATTTAATTTTCAAAGGTTCCTAAGCTAGCTTCAGCAGCAGAGTACTTCTTCAAAATGGGAGTCGAAGGCAAAAGATTTCGACCCACGGTAAAATATTTTTTCTATATTTTCTTCATTTTCCTATTTTCATGCGATCGCTTCCCTGTTTTTTTAAAGTAGAGACTTTTATAGCCATATGTATGTCATCAGTTTATTTTTGTAGGTTCTTTTGCTGATGGCTACAGCTTTGAATGCCCCGATGTGGTCACAGGATATTGCAGTGAATCACATATCCGGGGAGTTGCGTGAAAGACAACAATGCATTGCTGAGATCACTGAGATGATTCATGTTAGTTTAATTTTCTAATCTCGTTGATACCTTCCACTTCGTGACACGGGTTTATTTCTATTCAATTTCTATATATTTTTGTAGTGACATCATGCTTTTTAGAGTGTTTATCCGTATATCTTGAGACTGACATTTTTGCTAAAATTTTGTTGACGTAATATGCCAGACGAGGATTGATCAAACCAAAACACAATAAATTCCTTTTAAATTTTTTAACATGATGTTCTAGCAAGTTTGATCTGTTTTGTATACTTATAGGTTGCTAGCCTCCTCCATGATGATGTGCTAGATGATGCTGATACGAGACGGGGTATTAGTTCATTGAGTTTTGTAATGGGTAACAAGGTATTTATTGCTTCATATTAGCTTTTTACGATTTAACGGAAACAAAATTTCATTTGGGATTATTCATTAATATATGGATGAAGTATTTATACCTGGAAAATCGTAGGTTGCGGTACTTGCTGGGGATTTCCTTCTATCTAGAGCTTGTGTAGCCCTTGCTTCTTTGAAAAACACCGATGTAAGCTTAAATCGTTCTTACTCAGTCATATTTTAAATTTTAGATTTTTTAGTATTGCACAAAAATATAAGATTTTTTAAAGCTGGAATACATAGCTGTATGCCAAGTTTTTTTTGAACAGAAATATGAAAATTTTATCGATATGGAATAACGATTCTAAGACGATTTACATGAGAAAGTACTCGGATTATGCATTCAAGATCGTCTCATTGTTAAGTTTGGGATAAATTTGTTCTGTTTTTAGGTTGTATACCTCATGGCTAAAGCTGTGGAGCATTTAGTTACAGGGGAAACCATGCAAATGACGACTACATCCGACCAACGTTGCAGGTATCTCAATACGAATGACTAAATCAAATTTTTTCCATGTTTTCGTTGCAAAATTTCATGTTTTTCTGCATAAAATCAAATTATTTCGATGTTTTCGTTGCAAAATAATGGCCATAGTTCGATTCCGATGAAAAGACTTAATGTCCATATGAGTGAGTTGGGTTCGAACCTTGGTTATTGCGGGAATTATACTAACGGAATTATACATTCAATATGGTCTTTGAATCGCATTTTACTATTATTTTTGGCAGTATGGAATACTATATGCAGAAAACATACTACAAAACAGCGTCGTTGATTTCGAATAGTTGCAAATCAGTTGCCCTCCTTGCTGGCCAAACAGCAGAAGTTTCAATTCTGGCTTACGAATACGGCAAGAATTTGGTTAGTTCTGCTTCTTCGTTAATACCGGTACCAAGTATTCGAGGCATACATAATTCTGATTCTTAGACGTTTCGTACTAAAAATCAGTACCTGAGAGGAGTATAACTGCAGCTAAGCATACTTTACTGTTTATTGTATAATGAATACTCGTCTTCTTCGCATTGTTTTTGTAGGGACTTGCATATCAGTTAATCGATGATGTTCTTGATTTTACGGGCACATCGGCTTCCCTTGGAAAGGGATCCTTATCTGATATTCGTCATGTATTTCGTCTTTCTCTTTACTTTTTGTTAAACACGATATTTTTCTGATTCACATTGTTCATTCATAGGGAATTATCACTGCTCCCATATTGTTTGCTATCGAGGAATTCCCCGAACTTCGAGTCATTGTCGACCGAGGATTCGAAAGCCCTGCAAATGTAGACCTTGTAAGTTTCATCACTTCATGTTATCATCTCGAGCATCGGATTTGATGAGATTATCGAATTTTAGGCGCTCGAGTATCTCGGAAAGAGCCGTGGGATTCAGAGAACACGAGAGTTAGCATCACGACATGCGAATCTTGCTTCGGCTGCTGTTGATTCTTTACCGGTAAATAATGATGAAGATGTGTTACGATCAAGGAGAGCTCTTGTGGAACTAACCACAAGAGTCATCACAAGAACAAAATAGTAACCCGAAAATTTGATTCGGAGTATTATAATAAACCTAAACCGCAAATTTAGACAACGAAACATCGTACACAACAAGATACAGACATCAGTGTCCTCTTTCCATTTGTTCTATAACTTAATGCTATCATTCGAAATCTGTGCATTTTTTATTTAAATAGAAGAATTATTGGGAAATGATCTTTTTGGTAGAATTTTATCTCTACAATTCTGGTAAATTTAGTTTTCTATAATCCCATAGTTTTGGATTTTCAAAATAGCCTTCGTACTTTTTCATATTTTGGTAAAACACGTTCTCAATGTATAACATGTGGTAAATTTGATCTCTAATTTTTTTTAATTTTGGAAAGTGAAAATTCTTAATGTTCATTTGCTTTAATAAGTACGAAAATTCTAAGCCCTAATCAAATGTAATTAATGATTGCATATTTATATGTAAAATAAAAGAAAATGGTGAGTTTTTTAGATAGCATTGTAACTTGTTAAAACGTAAAAAATAGCATTAATTTTCGATTGATTTTGTTTTTGTTATTGATTAATTTTGTTTTAGAAACATAGCACTGATTTGCAGTCTTTCGTGGACAGCTTTTTTCGTAACTCGGTTTCTATAATTATAGAAACCGAGCTACCATTTTTTTTATATCGAAAAGGTATTAAAAACAACAATTAATAAAAAATAGTAGTTCGATTTCTATAATTATAGAAACCGAGCTATGAAAAAAGCTGTCCGCAACAGACTGCAAATCAGTGCTATGTTTCTAAAACAAAATTAATCAATGACAAAAACAAAATCAATCGAAAATTCATGTTACTTTTTAACATTTTAGCAAGTTACAATGTTATGTAACAAAAAAAACTCTAAAATATTGGGCGGCGCATGCATTTGGACGGTACCATGTGATCCCGTATATTAAGATTTGATCCAGGTTTTTCGGATTGGATCCTTCAAATTATAAACGTTTGATTTATCGATTTGCTTGTCATTACTAGTTAGGTTAATATAATTTCGTTTAGATTTTTCCTTAACAAAAACTAGATCGTTACAAGTTGGTTTATATCAATTTCGGTTAATAAAAATTATGAAAATAATGAATGTTTTAAAATTAAGTAAATATTGGTATATTGGATGAGTCCCTTACACTAGTATATCATATAAGTACTGGAATAATAAAATGATGATATTATTAATTTAGAAAAAATATAAAATTATTTAAATATTTTCAATTTTTAACTATGTTTGGTCGGTTAACCAATTCGAGTGATATTTTTCATACCCATAAAATGTATCACCATTTAACATAAAAGAAGTCAAACATAAATCAAACTAAACTTAAATGTCAAACGATAGTAACGACACCATGTGATGCTGCTAAAATCAAAATAACTAAATTTGTCAAATTAATAAAATTAAGAAATTGTCACTGCAAATATGTGTAAACAATGGAAACTACTTTTGTGTACTCAATTTAAATTTGTGAAGTTTTATAAACTTTAGGTTGAATAATGAAAAAACTCAAAATTTAAAGACTATTAGGGTGTCTTCTGTACGAATTTTGTAAAGTAATTTATGTAAAAAAATAAAAAATAAATAAATAAATAAATATAAATTATGAAATGTTCTGCAAGGTTTTTAGAATGAAAATAATATATAAAAACAAATAGTGTTCTATTGTAGAAATATAATGATAATTTATATATTAATCAAATTACTTTCATACTCTTAAATTTATTTCAATAATAAATTATTATTCGAAACACCATCTGATTGTCACAAAATATTATATTCTACAATATTATCATCCTGATGATAACCCAACTCCACAATATCGATTATATCATATTTGCGTACATTCTACTACCATAATTCAAAAGTTGTATACAAATATAAATAAAGAAATTATAGTCATTTCAAATAATAGAAATAGAACTTAAAATTAAAAATAAAATTTTTGTTGTTTTTTATTTTTACTTATATAAAAGTAAAATAAAAAATAAAAAAAATAAAAAATAAGATATATTATACAACATTATTAATTTATATTTTCTAAAATAAAAAACAAAAATATAAATGATACCGAACATAACCTAAAAAATCATGGAAATTTATAGACTAAGGCATCATTCTCTCAATTTAATTTGTCACATGATAATGTTTCTTTCTGTCTAATAAAAGGCTGCAATTAATTGAATAGCTAATTTGAGAAATGTATTCCTCCAACTTCTCTTTGGTTTGGAAAACTAGCACATGAAGTCGTAGTTGTATTACTCATCTCCTTTTGCTTCCTTTGTATATTGAATGAGTTCATCAATTCAACTCCCAATTTCCCCATCTCTTCCACTTCTTCCGGCGACAATATCTTTATGCACCAAACGCTGTTCACAAATTCCCTAATACCCAAAAACACATTTTCCACATCACAATCACAATCACAATCACAATCACAATCAAAATCAAAATCAAAATCAAAATCAAAATCAAAATCAAAATCAAAATCAAAATCCAATCACAATCACAATCACAATCACAATCACAATCACAATCACAATCACAATCACAATCATTATCATTATCATTATCATTATCATTATCATTATCATCATCATAATCATCATCATAATCATAATGCATTTTAATTCACTTACTGATAAGGATCATCCCCAAGAAGAAGAACATCATTTTCTCTATCGACAAATACAAGCTGCCAGCCTGATCTTAACGGATCCTCGAGTTCCCGTTCGAGTCCGAACATTCGACCAAGTTCTCTACGAAGCTCATCGTAGCTTCGAAACTTGGTAATATCAAGTGATCTACCAGGTGATTCTGACTTATAAACCTGAAAATTACTGTAATATTAGTAGTTGTTCTAACATCATATTATTCGTAATCCGATTTTACCTTAACGAAGGTTCTGTCTAAATTGTCTGAAGACATCAAGAAGCCCGAATCATCGATACAGCTACTTGAAGTAACATTCGGATTGAGTGAGCAATCACCACCAGGGCTACTCATGTAGCTCGAAGTCGAAAACGGAGCTGCTACATTTCCGTTATCGCCCCTGTTCATATTCATCCCGAAGAGAAGAAGATTCTGATGATCATTATTTCCTTGTTCAGCTAAGCAATCTCCTCCGAAAAACGGAGGCAAAGAATCAGTATTCTGAACTCCTAACTGATCAATATAGGGAGATATTGCTGGTTGTGCTTCATTGCAAAGAAAAGGGTCGATAGCGATGCGTTTACTCGGCCTTGAACTAAAGGATAATAAGCTTTTCGAAGCATCATTATGGATCGTCGATGCTAGTAAACTGTCGAGAGACGAAACCGAGGTAGGTTTCGGATTTGAGAGTGATTGCATTTGTTGATACTGTACTTGGTAAGCTTGCTCGGACGAAAACGGAGGCTCGATCGATACATTTTGGCATCTGTTCGTAAAATGTTGCTCGTACTGATTTCGCATAGATAACGAGCGATGGAATGATTGCTGTTGCATTAGATCAACTGGTGCAAGAGTTTGAAGATAATGAGGCGAAGTTCCGGAGCTCTGAATCATCTGTGGCTCGATATAATCCGTCGATTGATGAACTTGCACGAAAGATGGGATCATTTGTTTAGCAGCAGCAGTTGCCATAGTCTGATAAAGTTCATTTTGCAAGCCGAGATCCGATGCACTGAGCCGGGGTTGCATAAAGTCGTCCCAGAGCCACAACGGGGATGAGCCGAGTCCAATATCGTTTGTCTTCATTCCTACCACCAACAAATCGTACAAATTCAGGATTCAATTGACAAGAATGTTGTTGTAGCCCTAGTCCATTATATAAGTTAATCACATTTTCGGAAGATTTCTATTTATACAACCCCTTGGAGACAATATTTCAACACTCCCTTTCAAATCGAACCAACCTTGGTATGGTTCAAACTTATTTCAATATGTTTGGTAGTGCTTGAATCATAAGTGGATTATTTTGATCGCCTAAGTTCGATGCACTTTTTTATCAAAGTTTTTTTTGTCTAAACCAGTATGAACCAGCTCGAAACCCACCATGGAACTCCGATACAATGTAGAAATTTAGGATTCAATGGACGGGAAGAGTGTCGGTGTATCATAATCCATCAGAAAAGTGAATCACATTTAAAATATTTGGTCAATATGATTACTTATGATATCACTTTTTTTATAAACTAGAAGATTTCCATTTATGGGACAATATTTCAACACTTCTCCTCAAGTCGATCTGACCTTGGTCCGATTCAAACTTGCTTCACTATGCTTGAATCATAGGTCGATCATTTTTGTCGCCTAAATCCGATATGCTTTTCTACCATAGTTTTTTTTTAAACCGATACGAACCAGCTCGAAACCCACCCTAGAGCTCCACTACAATGTAGAAATTCATGATTCAATGGACCGAAAGAGTGTCGATGTAGCAAAATTTATAAGAGAAGTGAATCACATTGAAATGGCTTGTCCAAACCTATTAATTATGATATCACTTTCCTTATAAACTAGAAGATTTATATTTCAAACATAAATATTAAACACAATTTGAGATCAGTGAAAAGGAGAAAGAGTTACTCAATACCATTGAAGGGAGAAAAACGTTTGAGTCTCATAGGAAACGTCGAGGGGTACATCGGAAAAGTATTCAACGCTTCGATCTCCCAAAGTGACACTCGAGGCTGCCTCTCCCCGGCAGCGGACTCGTCCCAGCCGACCTACGAACTCGTACATAAATCAAAGTAAAATAGAAGCTTGTAAAAAAATGGCATACTTTAACTGATCTCCAGTGTGAATTTGGCCATTTCACTTGATCCAAGTCACCTATACCAGTAACAGTTCCCATATATCTACAAAAAAGACGAAGATAATAAGGAAACAAATCGATAAAGAACGAATCGAAATGTACATACCGACGAACACTAGATTCATCTGTTTCGAATAACATTCGAAATCGCATGCCAACTGATATACGAGTGTGATATACTGCTTTAAGATACTTTGCAAGAGGTATCACAAACTCAGAAGGACTAGCTCTGAAATGAACTTCATGTTAGTGACTCGATGATGTCGAAAAGTCGAGATTTTCGATACCTCGGATTGTAGAAGATGGTGAATCGGGTGTTGGTTGATGCCGCATGTGCTGCTGCGGCAAGAAGGCCGAGATGCATGCTATCACTTGATAAAACCGAAGACGGCATTACAGTTTGAGGTCGATTTGCACGACGAATGCCGATAAACAATTGGTTCTTCTCATTCCTTGTTAATAAAGGAAAGAAGAATGTACCAAGTTAAGAGAAGTTAAAATCTAATGTGGATTCTAAAGTATAGAAATTAGGCTAGGAGAGTGTCGGTGTAGCCCCGTCCATAAAAGAAGTGAATCACATTGAAAAAATTAGTCCAAACCAATTACTTATGATATCACTCCCCTTATCAACTAGAGAATATTTCAACACTCCCCCTCAAGTCGAACCGGTCTTGGTTCGATTCAGACTTACTTCAATATGCTCGATAGTGCTCAAATCATAGGTCGATATATTTTTTGTCGCCTAAGTCCGATGCGCTTTTCTACTAGAGTTTTTTTTGTCTAAATCGATACGGATCAGACCAAAACACACAATGCAGCTCCGATACCATATAGAAATTCAAGATTCAATGAACCGGGAGAGTGTCCGTATAGTCCAGTTTATAAAAGAAGTGAATCACATTGAAAGACTAGGTCAAACCAATTACTTATGATATCACTCCCCTTATAAACTAGGATATTTCTATTTACACAACCGAATTGAGACAATATTTCAACGTAAAGAAACTCACCATATGAAGATAACTGAATCACCAGCAACAAGTCTTTTCGCAGTAACGAAAACACTCCATCCAGTTGTAAGAAGATGCCTCTTCGGCTGGCCTGGTATAAGATTACGTAAACTTGTAAACAAGTACGAAAACCGAGCATGATCGGAGTCGAAATGAATCGACAAGTTACCTCGGAAAATATGCTTAAATTTCCATACATTGTCATGAAGATCTCTAGCAATAAGCTCTTGAGTTGGAGGTTGCTGACTAAAGTCCTGTAAATGAGAACTCGTAGAGTAAAATATCAACAACAAAAGCTCGAAAACTTCGAATATAATTACCAAAGGAGGAAACACTTTTTCCGCAGCACGACGAGGAACCGAAAATCCACCATGAGTACTTGTATCACTTGCTGTTAATATTTTGCAAAAGTAATTCGTTGGCTGTTTGCTTGCTGAACCCAAATCTGCTGCAAGAAATGAGATTCTATTCTGTTCTTCCTAAACAACATAAATAAATCCCGAATCAATCCGAAGAACATCGAGAATGCTCGATCCGGTTAACCAATCGGATTACCGTGTTTAATGGTTGTAATGTCATTTGTGCATAAACTTCATCTGTCTCAGGATCAGCCTGGTTATTACAACAATGTGAGCAAAAACACAATGTAATAACAAAAGGGACAATGAAATAATGAAATTTGTGCGAGGGAATATGGACCATAGTAAATGACTTGTTCAAGTCTTTTACGCGGTGCAGTCTCATCCCTCTTATACGTTATATACGAGCACACTTCCCACGTAACTTAACAGATCTTACGTGCATTACTACATTGTGAAGCTGGCAAATAAGCTGAGGAGGTAAACTCGGGTAATTCGGCATCTGAGAATCAACTTCTCGTTTAGTCGAAACCGAAACCTGAAAATTCGGGCATCAAAAAACAGTATAATTTTTCATGGTCAAAGGGAAAATGAACCTGTTCGCTGTGACCCTGAGGAAAATACACAACATGAGAGGTGATTGAAGGCAAATAAACTAAAGGACCAGCACAGGCATGCCATAGCTCAGAATTCAAGCAATTTTTATCTCCTCCTAATCAAAATTCGGACAAGATTAGAATCCATTAAAGAAAACTAGGAGCCAAATGTAAAGAACTAAAGAAAACATTTAAACCTTCAGGAGAATACTGATCTGGAGCAGAAGACAAATTCATTCTACAGAAGCTAAAAAAGTCACTACCAGAACTCACTGCATGGTCCCTATTCTTCTCTTATTAACAGGAACTTTGAACAGATTTGAAGTAATTGCAGGTGATAATGAATTCTTCACGCTTCACAGTACGGCAATGTCGAAAGCAACTTTCATAAATGCTTTACACAGACCCAACTCCACAACAACACACATCTGAGTTTTTCAGTAACTTCAGTTCTTAATCTTCGAAACTGAGACTACCCTCAAAATTCGCAGCCTGAAAAACTGACTTAAAAGTTCATAAAAAACCCAACTGAAGAGCACAAGTTTCTCAATACCCAGATCTCGTTGTCATGGTACAAACACTTTCAAGAAAGCTACAGTTTCTATACGCTCCAGAAAGTGATTTTTTCGATTTTCCCAGCTAAGGAAATTCTCAAATTAGGCTTGTCTTCTTCTCTCTTATCCTCAACAGTGACTATTTCATCACCTCGAAGCAATGAGCTGAAGAGTTATCAAAACGAAACAAAACCCCAGCTCTCTCTGCTCCTCTACGTAATATACATGTGAATATATATATTCTTTTATCGTCATAACTAGCGTTGTAATCTAATGTATTCACAAAATTCAGTCAAATGTTCACATTAAATACTGCAACGACAGTCCAATACTCCACGGCCCACACTGCGAGAAAGGAGAAGCTTAGATTTTTTTTCCATTAAATTATTCATATATTTTAATTAAAAGGCTGTCATGGGAACAGTGGACCATGCCAAATTATGAATAGATAACACTTGAAAAAGACACTATTACCCCTTTTCAAACTTCGGTGGGCCTTCCAACCAGACATTTTAAACATTTATTTTATTACAGAAAAAACAATTAATTACATCTATAGTTTAATCGTTCAATCACAATCACTGAATATAATGTGACATATTTAATAAGTAAAACAAAAAAAACTAAATCGGGCAAATATTAAATAAATATGCTAATTAAAAATAAAAATAATTATTAATAATCTGAAAGCATATCCACCTTAATCAATATATATAATGAGAAAATCGAGTCTTTATTTCCCAAACTTTTATAATTGTGTCAATTTGATCATCATAATTTATAATGACATATTTAATTCACAAACTTTAAATTTGATTTTTCAAGTTTACAATATTTGGTAAATCATATTCTTTGAATGACAAAATCGATACCCAAAATTTGATTTTGGCCAATGATCTTAAATGTCAAAATTGAAAAATTTGGAAACCAATTATGTCATACAAATAAAAATTTGGAGATGATTTTATCAAAACTTACAAAGTATAAGAATAATTTTATCATCTTTATACTTTGGAGATCACAATTTTTCTAATAAGAAAACTTTAACAATTATGAAACTATATGAATTAAATTTGCATGTCGTCTACATATAATTTTTACCTTAAAAAGGTAAAATTTCATAAAATATAATATAATTTAAATTCTAATAAATAAATGAAAAAAGTAAGCACGCCTAATACAAAAAATAAGTTGAGTGTTTAAAATGTGTATGTGTATGCACAAGACGGGTAAATTTGCAGAATAGCACACTGCAAACAATCTATTTGCCAAATGATACGTGTCACAAAAGGATTTGCCATATAACATGTTTTCTTATTGTATTTGCTGAATATAAGAAAACAATCTCGGGTTTTTCTGGTTCGGTCAAAAATAGTAGATACCGTCATGTATTTGACATATCGATCAATATAAAAATATATATTCTGATTTGAGCGTATGATCGATATATATATCGATAACCGGTATTTTATGTTTCTTTCGATATAATATTTTATCAATATTTTCGATCGTAATTTAATTCATTTTAACAAATTCATACTATTTTGTTAAACTAATTTAATTTAATAAGTATTTTTAGTTTAAATATATATGTAATATTATATATTAGATTTATTTTTATTAAAAAAATGTTATTCATCAAATACAATAAAAAAGCATATTATATGGTAAATTTTTTTCTGACACGAATCATTTGGCAAATAGATTGTTTGCCGTGTACTATTCTGCAAATTTACCCCGCACAGAACTTGGTACATCTAAACTAGCTAAGCTCATTCGTGAAAATTTCGAGTCAAACTGGTTAGTTCTCAAACGAAAAATATAATAATATATATACTAGAATATTTAAATTATATAATATATATTATTTAAATTTATTCTGACTGAAACCCGAATCCAAATCCGAACCTTGAATTTTATATTTTAGTTTTCAAACCCGAATCTAAACTTGTTATTTCGAGTCAAATTTGAACCTTAAAAACACTTCATTTTAGTTTGATTCTTTTACACTCTTAATCCCAAGTGCTACATTTTGCACTTTTTTTAAAAACTTTTTGTGTAAATACAATATCATTGCTAGTAAATAATAATAATAATAATAAATAAGATATATGAAAAAATAATATTTAAAAATGGATAAGATGTAGAAGTCGGCAAAGTAATAAGGAAATGAGAATGGAATTTTCTGTGGAAGGTGACCCCATTAAATTGAAGGCACTCCACATGCAATGTGGGATCATTAATTGGTAGTTGTGAGTTTTGACAACTTATCATCAAATATATTGTCAGATTAAACAATATCTACCTATCTCATAATGTAAAATCACCATTTTATCCCTTATATGTTATATTTGTGCACGTAAATTGATGATTATGCAACGTTAACAATGTATCATAGTTGAGTTTGTTGATACTGAGTCACATTTAATGTCTCAAAACTAGAACGAACGAAGCAGTGAAAATAAGTCTTTTGTATAAAAAATGGACTTCAGCCAAAATTAATCACCATAATTTCAGTAAATCTTGTCTTTAAAGTTTTATGATTGTGACAATTGTGATCCCAAAAATATTAATATAGTAAAACTGATCTTTATATTTTATATGTTTTGACAAAATCAATCCCAAATGTCTAATATGTATGAAATACTTGTTATCAAATTTTTAAATTTTGGCAATTGAGATATTTGGTCAAAATCAAATTTATGATATTTGATTTAACAAATGTTGCAAATTTTGAATAACTTATTTTTAACCATTAAAATTTGAGGATTAAGTAAATCATTACAAGATATGATAATCAAATTTGTTTAAACCATGACAATTAAGGGACTAAAGATATCGGGTACATTTGGAACATCGTTTGATAAATAGTGGTGATGTGAGATGAATGCACTATGTTGTGAGGTGAATTGATCGTGATTTAAAAAAAATGTTTTTGAAACAGGGGTGAAGTGATAGTAATGTCATAAAATGATTTTTTTATCCTTATTTTTAAATAATTGTGTATAACTTAAAAATTATATTTCATATTATTTTATAATAAATTCGTTATGTCAAAAACTACATTTTTAAATTGTTATATATATTTTTATAGTTTGAACATATACTTGATATAATATAAGAAGTTATTAATCAAAATTATTTTTTAAAAAAATAAACTATAATCTACAAAGGGTAAAATTGACATTTGGCAGGTACGTTCTGGTAACCGTTGGGTTAAACCAACTGTGAACTCACCGATGTTTTCTGCGGTCGCACGAACGCAGTTATTAATGATGTTTAGTTAAAATATAATACAACTACAGTACGTTCATTGTACTGGGCGGTGGATTAACTTTTCAAACAACACTATCATTTTCTCTTAAAAAATAGATTGAATTGTTTTAAATTTAAATTAAAAAATATATTAATTGTATTAAATTCATATTTAACTTTCCAATGAATCTTAAACATTTAACTCAAATGGTTATATGCTCGTTATGGTTTTCAAAATATTACTAGTGTCCCAAAATTTTGATAATATCAATTGAATTAAAAAGTAAATTATAATAGTGTTTATATGGTAGGTTATATTATATTTATTTATTTAATGAATTTTATAATGTAGTATCTTTTTCTTCCAAACTTACATATAAAGTAGGGATATATTGGTAATATACTTAAATCCACTTGAAAGAGAACGGAGTACGGATTCTTTATATTTCCTAGTACGGTCGCACATCACAACTACAGGCTATTGCTACAATTCCCGTTATGCCATCAATCTTTTGAGAAAAAAAGCCAATAATGGCTTCAAATAATGCAAGAGTAGGGACACTTTTTAAAAGAATTTTTTAATAGCAATGATTAAAAATACATAACAAATATATTTGACATTAGTTACCATCAATGTAAAATCTAAAAAAATGTACCGTTTGTAAATTATATACGTACTCATATATTATATATCAAATATTAATATTTAATATTTATGTTTAATATTGAGAAAATTGCGTATTTGACTCTTAATGTTTAAAATAGTATAAATGCGATACTTCAAAGTTTATAAATTATGTGAGAAACCCCTGAACTTTTAAAACCATTCAATAATGACCATCGAGTGAATATTAGCAGTTTTAGTCTTTTTTCATATTAGTAGTTTTTATAATTTATACGTTATTTTTAAAATTTTCAAAGTTTGGAGACATAGTCATTATATCTTTTCAAGGTTAATGGGTCAAATACAAACTATGAAGACATTTAAAATATTAACGAGTATAATGATTAAATATAAACGGTTTTAAAAGTTCATGGGCTAACCATGCAATTCTTAAACTTTGAAGACATGATGTTTACAACATTTAAAAGTTAAAGGGTCAACGACGGACATTATATCTACTTCGGAGGTTTTATATGCAATTTACAAACTTTGAGGGCATCGTTTTTACACTATTATAAAGTTTGGAGCTAATTACAAACATCACTCGTTTAATATTATAAATTTTATGCTATCAATCATATTATATCAGTTTGAAAGCTTCCAAATTGTTTTAAAAAATTATTTACATATAAATTATGTTGTTATTTGTGTAATACCAATATTATTCTCATATCCTAACTTGTGTCCCCAAATTTACAAACAAAAATAACACAAAATTTAAAAAAAACTAAATTATCTTAACTCAAATTTTATCGATGCAAATGAAAAATTGAAACAAATTCCGTACCTTCAAACACACCCGATAGCCCAAAAATCTGTCAATATTGACTAGTGTGAGTTTTAATATTGACAATGTTTTAATCAAATCATTAAATTTAGTTTTTTTTATTTGGAAAAAGATATGAATTTCGGAAAAATTAATTTTAATATTTCGATATAGTAATGTAGATGCGATACATTAATGTATTAAACGCATTAGATATATGATTGATAGCATAAAAGTTATAATATTAATAATAAATATTAAATATTAATATTTGATATTAAATGTGTATACATATATAATTTACTAAAAATACTGCTATATTTGTTATGTATTTTTAATCAATGTTATTAATTTTTTTTAAGTACAACTACTCAAGCATTGTTGGGGCAAATTAGGGGAATATCACTCTGCATATTTGTCATTTGCAAAATGAATTACTTTTGTAAATCATTTGTAGAATAGCATGTTTTATTTTCTATTTTATCAAATAACCTGTATAAGAAAAGAGAAAACATTTTGAATGAATGTTTTACAAAATAAAACAATTAAAAAAATAATATTTATCATTTTTTTATTATAAACTAAATATATAAATCAATATCTTTCCATAAAATAATTTCAGAAAATATATATTTTTAAATAAAGGTATAAATATTTTTTTATATATTTTAATCTAAAATAAATTAAATACATTAACATATAATCTTATAATTTTGAGTATTTAATAAAAAATGAATTTCGATTTAAAACATAATATTTTTATTAATATGAATCAACATAATAAACCAAGACAATACATCATTATTTATAATTATAAATAATATCTAAATAATGAATTGTTACTAAATTATATTATATTTTAATCTTAATATTTTCTATTAATTTAACTTCAATGGATATTAAACCAAGATCTTCAAGATTGTATATTTTATATAAGTGTAAATAAAATCTGATTTATTATATTTAATTTTTGAGAAAATTACGACGATGTCCCATAATGTTTAAAATAACGTAAAAACGATACTCTCAAAATTTTTAAATTGCATGTAAAATTCCGAAGTTTCAAAATCCTTCAAGAATGATTCTCGAGTGAATAATAACTGTTTTCATCTTTTTTCGTATGAGTAACAATTTTCAATGTTTAGAGACACAATAATTGCATTTTTTAAGGTTTAGGATTATATTTTTTCAAAGCTAATGGGTCAAATTCAAACTATTGAGAATTTAAAATATTAAAAGTAGTTAAACTCAAATATAAATGATTTTGGAACTTAGTTGGCTAATCATACAATTCTTAAATTTTGAATGTATGTTTTTTACGACATTAAAAAGTTGAGAGTTAATATTTCACATTATATCAATTTTGGAGGTTTTAAATACAATTTTTAATATTTGAGACATTGGCTTATTAAAGTTATGGGGTCACTCTTTAATATTTACACTTAGATTTTAATCTTAATATTCTCCATTAATTTAACTTCAATTGATATTTTAACATAAATCTTCAAGTATTGTTTACAATACCCGCCTGGTTATTTATTGGACATTTGATTAATTAATATTTATATTTATATTTATTTAATTGCTTGGATGTTAATAATTCAATCCAATCACGCATTCTATGATCAAACCCTAAATCCCATGGGCAGGAACTGAGAACGCAGATATAACCGGCGTATCTCCATCAATGGGAAAAGAGAAGAATTTATGATTTATCAATCGATTAGTAACTCAGAAATGCGAAGCGTGCGAAGATGAAGATGAAGAAAAAAAGGAAGGAAAGCAACAGTTCACCAGCTAGATCTAGGGCCCATCGAATTTATGCCGTATCTTAATTTCTTCGCCGGCGGGTCCCTCCGGTCATAATGCGGAATCACTTCCGGGATTCACCTCTCTCCGTCTGACACCTGNTACACCCCAACTTCTTCAAGGAAAAACTTTAGAATTTAAAGATTATAAGCGTGGATGGAATCCACGAGGACAAGGTAGGGGAAGAGGAAGAGGACGTGGACGAGGAATATTTGATACTACTATAAATGAACAAGATAAGGATTTTAATTCTTGAAAAGGAGAAAGAGGAGGAAGATGGAATGGACGAGGTCGTGGTTATTGGAGATATGGTGATTCTAGCAGCATCAATTTTAACAATTCAAAGAAGTTTGACAAGTCTAACATTGAATGTTATACATGTGATGAGACTCACAAAATGAACAATCGAAGACTTAATTTGTTTTACTTGGAGTGATAGATTTGGAAGGTTAATTTATGATAGATTGAATGAGTCATCAAGATATTTTATTTTATTAAGTTTAGTTTAATTTAAACTCAATTTACTTAATGTCTAAAGTTGGACCGAGAATAAGACTCATTAGGTCAAAGTAGTTTGTATTATTAGGTTTTGTTATAAATAAACCTCTAGGACTCTAATTAGAGGACTTTTGATTGATTATGTGTGAGGGTTCCTCCTTAGGTTCTTTGATGAACTATTCCGAACTTATCAAGATTTATCTTGTGGCGTTCACTTGGTTTATCACTCACTATTTCTTCTATGTTCTGTGAGTGTGACACCTTTATCATTCTTTTTATTTGAGTACAATTTTATGTTTCTTACTTTTATTCTATATATTTTATGGGTTACGGGTTATCTAACTTTGGGGGTCACATCAAGGTGTGGTTATAGGTTGATTAATTTCGGGGGTCACATCAAGTCGTATCAGAGCCTAGGAAACACGAATTTGTTCTTTTTGTTATTTTTTTCAGAATTGTTTGATTAAAAAAAATCAACAAAAAAAAGAAATTCGAAAAAAAAATACAAAAAAAAAATTCAAGAAAAAAAAGTGGTACAAAAAAAGATACAAACAAAGAAGAGTAGTACAAAAAAAAGAAAAAAAAAAGATACAAAAAAATCGAAGAAAAAAGAGTATTTCGTTCTTTCATTACCCCGTCTATTCTAGTTTCTTTCCTAACATATCTATGTTTTTACAAAAAAAAACCTTTCTTTTGGCAAAAAAAAAACTATTCTTTTTGCCAAAGAAAAACAAAAAAAACACTTTTTTTGTAAAAAAAACCATCTTTTTCCACTACCTTTTGCCACATCAATTTGAAATCATTGGTTATGTTCAAATAGTTCCATAAGAACCCTAGATTGGAACATAAGTGGAAAAAGGCAAAGAGTGTTTATTTGAAAAAAAAGCCAAAAAAAGAGAGTGAAAAAAAAACCATTAGAATTTTTCTATTTTACATTTTTTTACAGGTCGTGATGTCAACTTCAAATAATAAAGATATTGTGGATGAAGATAAAATTGATATAAAGTTTATGTTGAATGAAATGCAAAAAGAGTTCCGACGATTAAATGGTCGATTAGAAAACCAAGCTCACTCCATATATGAACTCAGACGTAATGAGAGATTGTTGTTTCAAAATGCTAGAAGAGATCAGGCGATTGTACATTCTGATGAAAGAATTAATACAGAATTTAATGATCAAAGCGATGCAAGGATTCGACATACTCGTAGGAATTTAAGAAGAGAGAATTTAGAAAATGATATAGAGAGTATCAAGATGAAGATACCTTCATTTAAAGGGAAAAATGATCCATATATATATTTTGAATGGGAGGCTAAAGTTGAAAAGTTTTTTGATTACAAAAGTTACACCGAATTGAAGAAAGTTAAACTTGTCGTTCTTGAGTTTACAGATTACGCAATTACCTGGTGGGATAACTTGGTTTTGATGAGGAGAAGAAATAATGAAAGACCAATTGATATTTGAGCAGAGATGAAGGCTATTATGAGAAAAAGATTTGTGTCATCTCACTACCGAAGGGAATTGCACAATAAATTGCAAGAATTAATTCAAGGCTCAAAATAAGTTGAAGAATATTATACATAGATGAAAGTTCTCATGATTAGAGCGCATGTTTACGAAGATAGAGAAGTTAAGATGACACGATATTTGCGAGGTCTTAATTGATCAATTGCTAGAGTAGTTGATTTGCATCATTATGTTGAGATTGATGGCATGCTACATATGGCGATTAAAGTGGAAAATGAACTCCGTCACAAGGCGTATTCTCGATCATATAAGACCACTCCATTTGAAAACTCGTGGAAAAATGATAAGGAAAAAGAAAATGATGATCTTACGCACAAATCTAAATTCTCCAAAGTAAAAGTTAGTTCTTTTCGAAGACATAGAATTTAAAGATCATAGTTTATCAAGAGATGAAGATATGCATTGTTTGAAGTGCCAAGAGAGAGGCCACATTGATTCAGAATGTCCGAATAAAAGAATTACTATTTTAAAAGAAACCAGTGAAAAAGAAACAGAAGAGTACTTTGAAATCGAAGAAACCATTTCGAAAGTCAAAAGTAAGGGAGAAGAAGATCTAGTAGATGGTGAATTACTGGTAGCAAGGAGAGATGTGATTAATTATGACAAAGAGAAGTATCAAGAACAAGAAAACATATTTCATACGGATTGTATTGTGAATGGAAAAGAATGCACTGTGATTGTTGATTGTGGAAGTTGCACTAATGTTTCTACCAACACTTTGGTTGTAAAGTTGGCATTACCAATTCAGAAGCATACGCACCCTTTGAGTTCAAATGGTTGAATAAATGTACTTATGTTAAGGTAACCAAACAAGTATCAATTTCATTCTCTATTGAAAGATATGCAAATGAAGTTTATGTGTGATGTTGTTCAAATGCATACTGGTCATATTCTCTTGGACAGACCATGGCAATACGATCGAAAGGTCAAACATGAAGAATTTCACTACAAATATTCAGTTGTCATGAACACTTAAAGGATCACTCTTGACCCTTTGTCAGCTCAACAAGCCGTTGAAGATTAATTGAGAATAAAATGCAAACTTGATGAAAAAAAAGAGAGATTTGTCGAGGGGAGAGAAAAAAGAAAGGGAGAGAATGAGAGTTCTAGTTTAGGAATGAGAGAAAAAAAATCAATCAAAATGGGAGAAATGAAAAGAGAAAGTGTGTGTATGAAAAATATAGTGATGTGCGGAGACCCTTGAGTACGAGACAATCATTCTTTATATCGATGTATAAAGATGTGTATGTTATTATTCATGATCTTAACTTCAATATGCCTAGTTTTGTTGTTTCTTTGTTGCAGGAAGATGGAGATGTGATCCTGAAAGACCTCTCGAGGCTACCACCAATAGGAGAAATTCAATATCCAATTGAATTTAATCTAGTTCGAGAGAGCTTGACTGCTTGTGTTGTTCCTGTCTTCCACATACCCAAGGGAGATGGGTCATGGCGGATGTGTACAGATTGTCGCGCTACAACCAATATCACTGTAAAGTATCGCTATCTCAAACCTCCGTTATATGACATGCTAGATGAATTACATGATTCATGTTTGTTTTATAAAATAGAATTGAGAAGTGGATACCATAAGATTAGAATGAAAGAGGGTGATAATTGGAAAAATACATTTAAAATTATATTAGGTTTATATGAATGGTTAATTATGATATTTGGCCTAACTGATGCACCTAGTATTTTCATGCTACCAATGAACCATGTTTTGTGTGGAAATTTTGGGATATTTATAGTAGTTTTCTTTGATCATATCCTTATCTATATCAATTCGTTAGAAGCACATGTTGAGCATTTTATTGACATTCTATCTATTTTGTGCCGTGTAGAATTGTATGTTAATGTTAAAGAATTTCGATTTTACTCAATGATAGTAACATTTATTAGTTCTGTTGTGAGCGAAGAAGGAATGAAACTTGATAATGGAAGGATTAGACCAATTCGAGAGTGGCCTACACCTAAACTTGTTAATGAAGTGAGTAGCTTCTATGGTTTTAATGGAAAACAAGGAGCAGATCATGTACGTCAACTTCATGAGAAAATTCGACGTCAATCTGTGAAAGAAGAAAAGAAGTATGCAAAGGTCGAAAACAAAGGATTTAAACAAATAGTTTTTGATCCTGGAGATTGGATATGGGAACACACTCGAATAGAACGAATTCCAGCAAAACGAAGATCGAAGTTACAACATAAAGGAGATAGACGATTCCAAGAAACTGCCCAAATAAACGCCAATTCCTACCGATTGGAACTTCCATGTGAGTACTTTGTTAATGCGACGTTATCTGACATGCCTCTTTTATATCATTATTCAGATTTGAGGACGAATCTTTTCGAGGAGAGGGAGAATGATGAGACCCACAAAATGGACAATTGAAGACTTAATTTGTTTTACTTGGAGGGATGGACTTGGAAGGTTAATTGATGATAGATTGAATGAGCCATGAAGATATTTTATTTTATTAAGTTTAGTTTAATTTAGGCCAAATTTACTTAATGTCTAAAGTTGGGCCGAGAATAAAACCCATTAGGTCAAAGTAGTTTGTGTTATTAGGTTTTGTTATAAATAAGCCTCTAGGACTCTAATTAGAGGACTTTTGATTGATTATGTGTGAGAGTTCCTCCTTAGGTTATTTGATGAACTATTCCGAACTTATCAAGATTTATCTTGTGGCGTTCACCTGATTTATCACTCTCAATTTCTTCTATGTTCTGTGAGTGTGACACATTTATCCTTCTTTTTATTTGAGTACAATTTTATGTTTCTTACTTTTATTCTATATATTTTGTGGGTTACATGTTATCTAACTTTGGGGGTCACATCAAGGTGTGGGTTACGGGTTGATTAATTTCGGGGGTCACATCAACATGTCATAAAAAGGGGCATTTTTCTTTGGAATGTAGAAGTGATACGGCTGAACAACAATCAAATTTCACACAAGAATTGACAAAAGAAGACACTGATCGAGTTCTTCTCATGACATTTCAAGATATTCAAAAATCTGAAATACATACAACTTGGTACTTAGATTCCGATGCAAGCAGCCATATGTGCGGATATAAAGAGATGTTTTGCTATCTTGAGAATTCACATGTATGAGATGTAACTCTAGGTGATTCCTCAAAGATTAGAGTGGCTGGGAAAGGTTATATTGCTTTGAAACTTGATGATAAGAGTCATAAAGTTATAAAGGATATGTTATTGGTTCCCGGAATGAAATGGAATATTTTAAGTCTTGGACAATTGCTGGAAAATGGATTGGAAATCTATTCTGAAAATAGAAAGTTGATTCTCATGAATAATCAAAGACAAATTTGGGCTCATCTCGAGATGACACCAAACCGATTGTTCACATTAAGATTGGATCATGATTTTCCTATGTGTTTGAAGGCATCTTATGGCAAGGAATCATGGATATGGCATATGAGGTTTGGTCATATTAATTTTGATCGTTTGAGTGACATAAGCAAGAAGAAATTGGTAGAAGGCATGCCATCAATTGAACACCCAAATCATATTTGTGAATGCTATATTTTTGGCAAGCAAACACGTGCCAACATCCCCATAGAGTCAACTTTCAGAGCCAAGTTACCCCTAGAACTTGTATTGGAGATGTTTGCACCGTCAAGCCAAGCTCTGTAGGAGGCAATAGCTATTTTCTATTATTTGTGGATGATTTCTCTAGAAAGATATGGATTTACTTGATGAAAGAAAAATCTGAAGTATTTGATATATTCAAGAAATATCAAGCAATGGTGGAAAGACAAAGTGGACTACAGCTTAAGGCATTGAGGACTGATAGGGGTGGTGAATTTACTCATAATCAGTTTAAAGTTTTTTATGAAGAGCTAGGCATACACAAAGCATTAACTACAGAAAGAACACCACAACAAAATAGGGTTGTTGAAAGAAGAAATAGAATGATAATGAATATAGTGAGAAGTATGTTGAAAACAAAAGGTATGCCCAATGAATTTTGGGGTGATGCAGCTGTTACTGTTGTTTATTTGATGAATCAATCAATTACGAAAAATGTACTAGGAATGACTCCACAAGAAGCTTGGAGCGGGTTTAAACCAAAGGTCTCACACATGAGAATATTCGGTTGTATTGCATATATGCATATAGCAAATGAAAATAGAAGAAAATTGGATTCAAAACACACAGAAATTAGTGTTCATTGACTATGATCAAACATCAAAGGCATATAGACTGTTTGATCTTGAAAAAGGAAGGTATTGCTAAGTCGATATGTTATTTTTGATGAAGCATCGAGTTGGGATTGGAAAGAAAAAATCAGCAGCATGTATTCTCATGATTTCTTTGAGAATTGGGAGCCACTAGAATAAGCAACAGAATAATGAGAGAAATTCTCCATCTTCCACTTCAAATGGAGATTTTGCAACATTTTCCAGAAGACAATCACCAAATTCGAATGCCATAGGTTCAGGGGCTGAATCAAGTGTTGGACGACAAGGGAAAAGAGACTTAAAAGATATTTATGATAATATATCTCCAATATTTGAAGAGGTATGTGATTTTTCAGAATTCTGTTTTTTGGAGATTCAGAACCTAAGTCTTATGAGGAGGCAAACAAGATTGTTGAATGGAGAAAAACAATGGATGAAGATATTAGTTCCATTGAAAAGAACAAGACTTGGAGGTTAACTGAAAAACCATCACACAAGGAATCTATTGGTGTCAAATGGATATACAAGATTAAAAGGAAGATGAATGGAGAAATTGAAAGGTTTAAAACTAGATTTGTTGTCAAATGATATAAACAAAAAGATGGAGTAGACTTTGGAGAAGTATTTGCACCAGTTGAAAAATTGGAGACTGTACGATTAATATTGGCATTGGCTGGACATAATTCTTGGCAAGTCTACCAAATGGATGTGAAGACCGTATTTTTAAATGGAGTTTTGGAAGAAAAAGTTTATGTTGAATAACCACAAGGTTATGTTGTTAAAGGTAGTGAAAATAGAGTTCTTCGATTGGAGAAAACTCTATATGGATTGAAACAGACTACAAGAGCTTGGAACACTAGGATTGATGGCTGGTTTTAAAAAAATGGGATTTGTTCGATGTCCACATGAGCATGCACTCTATGTGAAAGTGGATAATGAAAGCAAGACAATTATTATGTCTCTATGTTGATGATTTGATCATTACATGTTCTGATTCAAGAGGCATAGAAAGGTTTAAGGAGGCAATAAAAAAAGAATTCGAAATAACCGATTTAGGGATCATGAATTATTATTCGGCATTGAGGTAAGACAAGAAAATTCTGGTATTTTTATCTCTCAACAACAATTTGCAGCAAGCTTATTGAAGAAATTTCATATGACGGGTTGCAATTCAGTGGATACACCAATTGAAGTTGGAACAAAGATAACAATAGATGAAATCTCTTCAGAAAAAGTGAATCCTACAGAATTTAAGAGTTTGGTTGAGAGTTTGAGATATTTGACCAACACAAGACCAGATATATTATTTGGTGTTGGACTTGTAAGCCGGTTTATGGAAGCTTCTCAAACTCATTTAAAGACCACAAACAGAATCCTAAGGTATGTAAGTGGTACTTTGGACTATGGTTTGTGGTTTGACAAGTCAGATGAATGTGAATTGATTGGATATAGTGATTGCGATTGGGCATAGAGTAAAGATGACTGTAAAAACACTACATGTTTGGTATTCTATCTTGGAAATTCAATTTTTTCATGGTGTTCGAAAAAACAACCCATTGTTACTCTATCAACATGTGAAGCTGAATATGTGGTAGCACCTTATTGTGTTTGTCATGGGAATTAATTAAGATTTTTATTGGATGAACTTGGTTACATACAAAACTAATCAACCAAGGTGATGATTGACAATAAATCTGTCATTGCATTAGAAAAGAATCCAGTTATGCATGGAAGAAGTAATGAGACAAGGTTCCATTTCATTCGACAATGTGTGGAACAAAAGAAAGTTGAGCTGGTGTATGTTAAATGTGAAGATTAGATTGCTGACCTATTTACAAAACCTTTGAAGACTGCTACATTTCTAAGGCTAAGAAGTTTGCTCGGAATGAGGAATACTTTGAGTTTAGGGGAGGATGTTGAAAACTAAACTCAAAGATATGATAAATTATCTATGAGATTAGAATAAAGTAACTACGTAGTAGTTACAAAATTAGATAAGATCAAGTAGTTTGGAAGTTTCTTGTATTAGATAAAATTTAGAACATTTATATATAGTTGCATGGGGTTTTTCCAAGAATAACCTACTTACAAAACATTCTTCCTAAACTAACTCACTTATTATTATTTTACCTAAACTAACATACTTTACCTTCATTACCAAGTTACAAAAAGGTCATCTATATTTAATATTTTAAAAGTCGATATAATGGATAAACTAATCACATCCGTATACTGAATATGTATCGAGTATATCGGATATATATCGAATACGTATCGAAATAATAAATTAAATTAAATTGAATTATTAATGTAGAGAAAATATACAAATTTTTAATCATTTTCAATTTATATTGTTCGTAATTCAAAAAAGTAAGAACCAAAAATTCTAAAAGTTTCGTATATTTTTTATTTTCTAAATCCAACAAGTTAGTTCCCACCCGAATCTCTCAAAACCCGCACCGATTGTTATTTTGTCATAATACCGGCTAGAACTGATACGTTCGAAATATCTTGTATATCAAAAATTTATAACAATGTCTATATTTCAAAATACCGGATACGATTGTATAGCACCTAGTATACCAGTCGGTACACAATTTAGTTGTTTTTTTAAAAATATTTTTTTATTTTGTTTTCCGGGTCGACCCGGAACGGAAACGAATTCTGACACGGGAATATGATACCGGGCTTTACCGATCGAAATACCAATGTCACCCAGTTTTCATCATACCAATCGGTATGAAAATATTGTGCTTAATTAAACATGCAACATGTAACCTGCTGGATAGGTAAGAAATTGGTTAGTTTGGAAAACAAAAATATATGTAGGTTAGTTGGGGAAGATGATTTTGTAAGTAGGTTATTTAGGGAAAACACCCGCATGTACAAATGTAATAGACATGAAAAAGTAATTGAAGTACATTCAAGTTTCAAACTTCAATCCGCATGTTTCTTTCTTTGAACTTCTTTGCTTTCATCAAACACTCGGTGTGCAGAAACTGAATGAATTTTTTAGGGCTGATTTTGTGAATCAATCATAACCATTGTAACTTTTCTGTAAAATGTTAGATGTAAAATGCATTTTAAGTAATAAATAACTTTATTATCCTTTTGCTTATAAATAAGATTATATTCGAAATAATTAAATTTGAAATATTTCAAATACAACACAAATACAAACAATAAAGGACGCTACATAAATTTATAAGCCACGTCGTCCAGATTTTCCAACTCTACCACGATGCGCTCTCCATAATGTTTCACAAATATTATCTATTGTCATCTCTATGGTAACATAAGAATGATAATTTTCAGGTTTTTCAGATCCTTCACTAGTTCAATCAATTCGATCATTCTTATTTTTATCGGATTTATCCAAATTAGATCCATCATCGCTAGTATCTACATGACGAATGAGATTATGTATGACCATGGTGGAAGGAATTAAAGATACCTGATGTTTGAATTTCAGGTTGTGTGGCATGTCATCCAGAATATGAAAATGTTTCTTCCATACACCGAACGACATTTCAATAACCGTCCGAAGAGATGAATGATTGTGATTAAATAATTCCTTTGAACTATTATACCCCGGAGCACGATGAAAATCAGGCATATGGTAACGCTCCCCGCGATAGGGAGCAAAATAACCCATAGTATTAGCGAACCCCGCATCAACTAAATAATATTTTCCTATAAAATTAACAAAATGAATCCGAATTCTATATATATGCGAAGTTATGCATTAATCACATATCTTCGGGTGGTTTAGGAAAATGATATGCATCATCTTCAAGACATTGGGAAAGTATCATACTGTCATGTGTAATTCCTTAAGATCCAGCCATTACAAAAACAAACTGCATGTTAAAGTCACAAACATCATGAACATTTTGTGTTGGTTCGTCTTTTCTTCCTATGAAACGAATTTGGTCACGCTATGGTATTGAAGCCACAATGTGGGTTCTATCGATAGCTCCTATTGCATCTTTAAAATATAGACAATACATGGAATTTGACTGTATATAAGAATGTACCTCATAACAATCTTCGGTCGGTGTAATCCATTTTGTTGTCATCCTAAGACATGCCTTAAGGACATTGTGAAAAGATGTGTGAACTGTATCTGCTCCTCGTTGGAAAAACTCTTGCATATCTCGGTTGCCTTGTGCGCTTCCTGTTATCATAAGAAACATAGCAACCTCCTCTTTGACGTTTATGTATTTTCTTCTCTCTAAACCAAATTCATTCACAAGTATGGCATAAAAGTGTAAAAAAATGGATGTGTTCATCTTATAGATTTATATGCCCTTACATCATGTCCGTTCAACATTGACGGAAGCATTGTCCACCCACAAGTTGGTCGGTCATGTATTGTTTGTTTCACCATAAATCGATTATGGTACGCATCAACTCCCGCAATAGCCTCCTTACTCTTTCGGACATTTAGGCAATTGCATGAAAATCGATCTTCTTCTTCATCACTAGAAGCACCATGATTGGAAGGAGATGAAGATGAACTCATTGTATAGAAGAATGTTTGAAAACAACCCATAACAACTACATGATGCAATAGGAGCTAACTAGGCATGCCTAGCTAGGCATGCAAGAACCTCTATAGAGGTAACTACATGTTTAGAAGCACCTCTATTTCTAAAAGTTTTAGCAGCTAGGCATCTTTAGAAATCATATAACGAGTAATAAATAGTACAATAAGGTAAAAATTATAATCAAATTATATAAAAAATAAAATTTTAGTACCTTGATCTTATAATCTCACCAATCATTATCAGCTCGTGATACATTTGACACTCTATCCCATACAACATCAGTGTTAGAATACAATTTTTTTCACAAAGTCTACTCCACTTGAAAGTCTTTGTACTTAATTTTGATTTGTTGTAGAGTATATGTGCAACATGTTTCTTTGTTAAACTTGTTAACAATGTTATCCCAACCAACTTTATTGAATGAAGTGGTCGGTGTATTTCCTGCTTTCATCTCATCAACAGAAATGATGATGTACATTTCCAACCGTGAATATGTCCAATTAGCTTTTTGTGCATGAACCATTTCTCACATTTTTTGTTTCGAAATAAGATCGAAACAAAACCAAGATATGTAAATGCAAATGTCAATATTAAAACCAAGATATATAAATGTAAACTAAGATCGGAAAACAAAACCAAAATATGTAAATGTAAATGTCAATATTAAAACAAACCATTTATACAAATTGCTTCATATTCATCAGAATCAAATCAACTTGTAAAAAATATAGATAGCGGATTGACTGCTTTTCCTTATTCGTTGTCTATTTTCTAAGGCAGCACACACAAGAAACTATTATACTTAAGCTACATTCTCTTAGTTAAAAAAATTATTGCAAATATATGTTACTTTTAAAAAGAGAATCTAAAATTTTAGAAACTATTACCTCTAACAAAACGAATATCATGACAACAAATCTCATTTATAAAGTTCACATACATTGTTTAAGACAAGAGAATAGAGATAAAAGGAACCTTGAATAAGTGAAACTCAACAAAATCAATAATTAGTTTAAGACAATAAAATATTGATTTAATCCAACATTTATAAAACCCGAATACAAAACAATAATCTAGCGAAATTCTCAACAAAATCATGACATTCATGAAATTCTCAACAAAATCGAAAACGAACTCGAAATTCTCAACTAAAAACGGAGTCAAAATTCTCAACAAAATCGAAAACCCATTTGAGTTCTCAAAAAAATCATGAAAACTTACCGACAATGAACGAATTACGGTGACTTCGATCGGTCTCAAGTGATTCAAGTTGAAGAGAAACTTTGAGAATGAAGTTGAAACAAAAACTGGTGGCTTTGAAGGAAACCTAAAATTTTTAGGATTCTAAAGACAATGATGCAATTGGAAAATAAAGAACACATTCTACATTTTCAAATTAACTTAAAATAGTGATTTTGCATTTTAAATGTAATTTATCATAACGCAAGAATGCATTCTTTGGAAAACACAATGCAATCCGGTAAGTGTTCACTATAATTAATCAAAATACGTTTTCATACCTAAAATGCATTCGAGTTCTCTTCCTAAGATTCGATGAACAATACAAGCAAAAATTATACTGCGCAACTCTATTTCACTCCATGTTTCAATTTAACAATTGGCGATGGGATTTCGTGGAATAGCCAAGAATTGTATAAGAATCGCGAGGGAGCGAGTGTAGAAGGCGCTTCAGTATTCTTACAGTGACCGTGGCAACAAGGAGTCGTGACAGAAGCGTGATATGCGTTCGCTTTCGATCGAACGGATCTACGCCTGTAGTCGCCAACATGATGTACGCTTCTTCTCTATCTAATCCCCATTTTTTCGATTTTCTTCAGTAGGCTCTTATGATCAATCTTGCGCAATTATGCATGTTCACCCTTTTAAGTTCATTAGTTTGCGCTTAGATCCGAATTTGAGTAAACAAGTGGGAAATTTAGTCTTTTCAGTTAGGTATAATCCTTCATTTTAGTCCTTGTATAGAATCCATAGCATTTAGGTGCCTTGCCTTCATACTGAGCCGAGAAACTATTGCTCTACTTTACTTCAGCTGTTCTCCAGCATCATTGTACTAAAAGAGCCTTCAAAATGATCCTTTTTCTACGCCTTATTCGTTTATCTTGTTGATTTGATTTTCCGGGTATGTATTTGTTCACAATTTGGTGTGAGCTTAACAGGTGAATTATGGGAATTTGATGAAAGGAGAACATTCAGTTGAACAGGAAAGTTCTCTCAGAGCTGTGAATTCACGAGCCTTACCGCATCAAATCACTAGTAGACATCTCCCGCAATGCACCCAAAAGAGAGGGTCTTGCAAGTCTGCTATGATATGAGATTCCACGCCCTTCTATGGTCTAAGGTTCGTGCACGCTTGGATGATTATCGACATTGTTGTTGATCGAACACACTTGATGGCAAAATACGTTTTTGTCGATCATGCACACCTAGAGGACGATCAGTATTGTTGTCGATCGGTCAAGAGGATCGAGTACTTGATATTGAAGGTGACAAGGAATTGATCCGAGGATATGACTTGGAGGCAATGCATCGAGGACCGATTGATCAATCGGTCTAAGATGTGAGTCAGTTGATGAGATAATCAATGTGTTGTGGTTCCTTTTTAGGAGTACCAACAGTTACTGGATTCTGATCGTAATTAATGACAAAAAATCGACTTTATTTGTTGTTTGTTGAGACAACTTGAAATATAGAAAATAAAAATAACACATGCGATTTTAACGTGGAAAACCTCTTAAGAAAGGAGGAAAAAACCACGTTGTCGAGAGGAGAACCTCTACGACAATTTCATTAATAAATCAAGGGAAATGTACAAAATGAATAAGAACAACGAAATGAATATACAACAGGTCAGGGCTAACGGAAATTGGCCTCATGAGCTTATCATTTAGCTATGTATTTATAGAGGGGGAGACGCGTGTGGATTACGTCATGTAACCGCCTCTGACAATGTCATTTTCCCATGCCGGAAAACGTGGTTGAACCCGAGGTGCGAACTGCGTGAACATGCCCGAAGCGTGGAGTGCACGTTGATGCCCGGAGCGTGGGACACGTGAGCTATAACCGTTTTGGACCGATCCAAAGAGTCGGTCCCCCCGGATGTTCTCAATTACCTCTAACTCCATCTTCGGTCCTGAAACACCAGTGGACCTTCGGACCAGTTATTTCCTTAAGACTGGGTCAACATCCAGCGTATCAGGACCTAAGCTGTCTGCCCGTACCAAAGTTGTCTTCCGGGACCTAAGCAATTTGACGTGCCCTAAGCTCTCTGTCGGGCCCTAAGCTCTCTACTTGGCCTTAAGCTCTCTACCGGGCCCGATCCTATATTTGGTAATTTCAGCTGTTGAATCATCGCTTGAGTCTGACCACCTCATCTTGGTTTAGAATTCATTCTTGGTACCCGGTTTAATGATTCTCAACAAGAACGCATCCTTGGTACCCGGTTTAAGGGTTCTCAACACAATGAAACAAGATCATGTATAAATCGTATTTCGTGATGCATCCTAAATATCTCCAATCACATTATTCATATAAAGAAATCTTAGTGTTCATTGTTAGAGAATCATGTATTTTGAATTTCTTCTTCGTGTGTATTGTATTCTTCTTATAGTTATTTTGGCCGTTTCGCTACATTAAAACTTCTTGTGCTGTTATTTTCTTTTGTTTTATTCTCGAGTTTTGATTACTCTATCGAATTTGTTCGCACATATATTTCCTTTGATAGAATTATTGAGATTCTGTATCGGAGATAGTACAGCGGAAGCAGTACCTGAATTCATCATAGCGATGATAATCTGAAGAACACCAGAAACCGGAAGAATGGTCTTCAGCCTGATCGTAAGAAGCTGGCCAGATGGGGAGCTTATTCTTCTCTACTCCTTCTTACTCAGGCTGAGACCACACCCCTATTTATAGATGAAGTTTGAACTAATTGCAAATCTATCCATCAAGAAATTGCAATTTAGTCCTCGGGAATTCCATACATTAATAATTGGCCCTCACATTATAATATTAAATGACTATGGTCTATATCGTAATATTGATCACCAATTAGACCATTAACCTTATTACGGTAACAATAAATGTAATCAAATACTTACATGTGCGTCCACATGCATAATAATATATCTAAGAATACAACACATAATATTTAGTCTACATAATTAGAATCAATATTCTAACATTCTTCCACTTGGACAAATAATCATGTGTTTACCAAAAGTCCCCTTTCAATCACAATTTATTTACCGTACAAAATATGCGCATATAAATGAATATAGTCATTTAAAAACATCTCGTCCATTAGTCTTATTAATACAAAGACTGAAGGAGTAGTCATCGCAAAACAGCAACTCAACTCTCATCAATCATAAGTACTAACTTAACTAAATGATATAGACAAGTGAGTGTATGGCATGAAAATTACATGCTAAAGTGATCATGAATGCCTATTTTCAACTGATCAAATAAATATAATGAGGTCGGAGAAGAGTTCTATATCAACATGAAACCAAACATAATGTCATGACCAAAACAATATTGAACGTTTATACAAATGAAAAATGAATCAAATAGCATCACTAACGACACCCATATAAGTAATCAACTTATGAAAGATCGATGGTGTCAATGCTTTAGTAAGCGGATCCGCAACCATATCATTTGTACCAATATGTTCAATACTGATTTTATTTTGTTGAACTCTTTCTCTAACAATCAGGAACTTTCTATCAATATGTCAGGATTTCGACGTTCTCATGTTGTTATTCGAAAATAGAACTGTAGCTCTATTGTCACAATAAATCATCAATGGTCTTTCAATTCCAACGACAATATGCAGTTCACTAATGAAATTTCGCAGTCATAAAGCATGATTAGATGCCTCGTGACAAGCATTATACTCAGCTTCCATAGTAGAATCGGCTGTCAAATGTTGCTTGACACTTTTCCAAGAAATCGCACCCCCAGCCATAAGGAAAACATAGCCAGAAGTCGACTTTTTAGTATCACGGCATCCAGCAAAATCGGAATCAGAATACCCAATGACCTCAAGGTGATCCGATTTTCTGTATGTGAGCATATAATCTTTCGTTTTCTATAAATAACGAAAAACCCTTTTGACTGCAACCCAATGTTCTCTACCAGGATTACTTTGGTATCTACCAAACATTCCAACAATAAACGCAATGTCTGGACGAGTACAAATTTGAGTATAGACTAAACTCCCAACTGCCGAAGCATATGTGATATCCTTCATATCCTTTAACTCAAGAATAATATTTGGACACTGATCGAGACTGAACTTGTCCCCCTTAGACACTGGTGTGTCATGTGATTTACAATTTTGCATGCCAAAACGAGTAAGTATTTTATCGATGTAATTCTTTTGTAATAACCCAAGAATTCTCTGTGAACGATCACGGAAAATCTGGATCCCTAATACAAAAGACGCTTCACCAAGATCTGTCATCTCAAAATGAGAAAAAAGCAAATTCTTAGTTTCATGAATAAGCTGTACATCATTACTC
Organism: Utricularia reniformis; assembly: GCA_009725065.1. NCBI lineage: Eukaryota > Viridiplantae > Streptophyta > Magnoliopsida > Lamiales > Lentibulariaceae > Utricularia > Utricularia reniformis. The sequence goes on from RWGZ01000949.1 coordinate 315,170, forward strand.
GCAAGCAAAATATCATCCACATATAACACCAAAAAGATAAATTTACTCCCACTGAACTTACGGTACACACAATCTTCCACCATGTTCACTTCAAAACCTAATGAAAGAACAGTTTGGTGAAATTTCAAGTACCATTGACGAGAAGCTTGCTTAAGCGCATAAATGAATTTCTTAAGATTACAGACCAGATTATCATTTATACCTGACGATAATCCTTCCGGCTGTTTCATATAAATGACTTCCTCAATGTCTCCATTGAGAAAAGCCGTCTTAACATCCATTTGATGAAGCTCAAGATTAAAATGCGCAATCAGTGCCATAATTATTCTAAAAGAATCCTTACATGACACTGGTGAGAATGTCTCCTGATAATCAATACCTTCAACCTGAGTAAATCTTTTAGCGACAAGACGAGCTTTATACCTTTCAACATTCCCATGTGAATCCCTTTTGGTTTTAAAAACACATTTACAACCGATGGATTTCACACCTTCAGGTAATGTGACAAGGTCCCAAACGTCATTGTCATTCATAGATTTGATTTCCTCAGCCATAGCGGTAATCCACTTATGAGAATTCGAACACCCAATAGCCTCAGTGAAAGTGATCGGATCATCTCCCACTGGACTCGCCTCATGTTCATTCAGAAATACAATATAATCATTAGATATTGCATTTCTTTTTTCTCTAGTGGATCGCCTAATCGGTATTGATTCATTCTCAATTTGAGGTGGTAGAGCTTGATCCAGATGTTCATCTTCAACTTGTTGATGAGTAATCAAAAACCGATCACTACTATCAACACCAGATCTCGAAGATAAAACGGGGTTTTCCTCATCAAAAGTAAAATCATTATCTTTTACCCCCCCAAGCTCAACATCCTCAAAAAAATATGCATTTCTCGTCTCAAAAAAATTCTTAGTAATAGGATCGTAGAATTTATATCCCCGTGAATATTCTGCATATCCGACAAAGTAGCAACTAACAGTCCGTAAATCCATCTTCGTCTCATTAGGACGATAAGGTCGAGCTTCAGATGAACAACCTCATACTCTCAAATGTCGTAAGACAGACAATTTACCAGTCCACAACTCATAAGGAGTTTTATTCGTTGTTTTTGTCGGAACACGATTAAGAATATATACTACAGTCTTAAGCGCTTCACCCCATAATGAGTGTGGTAAAGTAGTATGAGAAATCATATTTCTTACCATATCACGAATTATTATATTTCTCCTCTCAGCAACATCATTCATGTTGGGACATCCTGGCATTGTATATTGAGGAACAATTCTACACTCGTTTAGGTAAAGTGCAAAAGGTCCAGGACGTTGTTCACCTGATCCATCATACCGACCGTAATATTCACCACCACGATCGGATCTGACAGTCTTAATAGTCTTTCCAAGTTGATTTTCAACTTGAACCTTAAAATACTTAAACGCGTCCAAAACCTTTGATTTCTCATATAACAAATAGAGGTAATCGTATCGAGAATAATCATCAATGAACGTAACAAAATATCTTTGGCCATTCCAAGCAACTGGAGTGAATGGACCGCAAATATCAGTATGGATAAGATCCAATACGTTATGTGATTTCTCGGCCTCTTTTCGTCTGTGATTTGTAGTTTTTCCCTTAATGCACTCAATACAAATACCTGAATACTCAGATTTATCGAGTGACTCAAGAATACCAGTAGACATAAGTCTGTCAATTCTCTGGAAAGAGATATGACCCAAACGCCTATACCATAATGAATAAGTATTCTTGATTGGTAGTTTCCGTTTTACACCCTTAGTTTCTGTAACATATGACTCATTGTATGCATTGATAGTATCAAGTACATACAAATTATCATGTTCTACCAATGTACTGGTTCCAACAAATTTTGAATTAAAAAACAATTTTACAGTTCTGTTTCCAAATGACAAATAATAACTTTCATTATCTAAAACAAAAACTGAAATCATGTTCCGTCTAAAAGACGGTACAACTAAAGTGTTTTTCAAATCCAAATAAAAACCAGTACGTAACAACAAACGAAAAGTCCCAATGCCTTCAACTTCTACCGAATCACCAGCCCCCGTATAGAGGTATCTTTCACCCTCAATTGGCAGACGAAAGTTTAGGCAGCCCTGCATAGATATACTGACATGAGTGGTAGCACCAGAATCTAACCACCAAGTATATCTATTAACCGAAACTAAAACCGTATGGGTACAGACATTAGATAAAAACTGACCTTTTTTCTCACGCCATGCATGATACTTAGGACATTCAAATTTCATATGAGAATTCACCGCATTACAAAAGTAACATTTAATTTCCTTCGGTCTCTTCACAGGAACAAGATTAACAACTTCCTTTCCTTTAGAAGAGTCAACATGTTTCTTTTGTAAATTTGGTTTTGTAGTATTTTTCTTTTTCCATTTCTTAGTGCCTGATGTCGATGCAAAATGAGCATATTCAGTTTTGTGTGTTCTCATGCTTTCCTCCTCTTGGGCCAACTTTGAAATGAGTTCATTAAGTGTCCATTTATTCTTCTGACAATTATAGCTCACTTCAAATTGTTCAAAATGAGGAGAAATCGAAAACAACACTAAGTGAACCAGAAAATCTTCGGGCAATTCAATCTTAAGCTCCCTCAATTTTCCTGCCCACTGCTGCATATTTACAACATGCTCCCTGATATTTCCATCACCTTTATACTTAGTGGTGACAAGATTGCGTAAATCAACACTTATCTCCGCCTTATCGCTTTTCAGAAAGCGTTGTTCAAGGGTTTCAAGAAAAATTGCAGCGTTTTGTTCCTCAGACATAGTGTCCAAAAATGATTCTCAAATTGCATTCCTCATGATCGTCAGACTTACGCGATTTGACCTCTCCCACTTCTCGTACAAAAGTTTGTCATCAACAGAACTTTTATCCGAAAGAGAATGAGGTTGAGGACATCGAAATACGTAATCAAGATCCATGCAACTCAAAACAACCATAATTTTATTTTTCCAGCTTTTAAAGTTTGTGTCGTTAAGCACTGGAATGCTGCTTAGTGATGCATATACGTAATCAACATTAACCATGTTGCCTGAATGTAGAGAACGATAAATGATCAGCTCACAATAAAAATCAGTGAATATTTAAAATGGCATAATAACAAATTAATCTGGTCAATTTGTATCAATCTTTGGATTGTACTACAACTCGTTAATGATCAATTTGTTTAAGTGATATAGTGAGATAATAAAATCCGGCCAAGTTAATAACCTTCCTTCGGGCCGATTAAAAACTTGCAATGGATAAACTGATATATCATCAGCACTAATCACTTAATGTGATTACTAACACGGCCAAACAATAATCTACCTTTGGGTAGAATTATTGTCCGCATGTAGAATAATAATCACTAACACCTTAATAATTCAACAATACAGAAAAATCGCAACGAAAGAGGTTACTTAGGCAACATTATCATTTTAATTTCTCATAATAGAATTAAAAAAAGCAACCTCAAATATGAGTATGTCATTTAACTGAAATCGTAATAATATTTTATTACGAACTAATGAAAATCAATTAAATATATTTAATAAATGATTTTCTAATATCCAAATGAAAATTAATTAAATATATTTAATAAATAATTTTCGAAATAATAAATGAAAATAAAAAATTTAATTGATTTTCTAATATCAAATGAAAATCAAATAAATAATTGATCTTCTCATTCATATGCATAAGACAAAATGCATATAAAAATTAATATATTTTATAACTTAATATTATCTTTTAATAATTGACACATGTCAAATTCATGTGAATTCATAATTAATGCATTCGAAGACTTTGGCCAGAAAAGTTTTGCAACCCAGATACTCATCTTCTGAAAGAAATTCTTAGATGAAGATGAACTTCTCATTTGATTCTTTTATGCAAAATTCGGATTTTGCATAATTTAAAATCTTTACTGGTTTGATTTTCGGTTTCAAGAATAAATTCTCAAAATTGTTTACGGATGAATTCTGAAAAATCCCTTTTAAAAACAAAATTGTTTTTAGAACTTTATGATTCCAAAATCCACAAAATTTACTTTCATAACTAAATGAAATTAAAATATGCAAATTTTGGAATAACTCAAAATCTTACAGAAGAATCTCAAAATTCTAATCATGGTTCCGATACCAATTGATAGAATTATTGAGATTCTGTATCGGAGATAGTGCAGCGGAAGCAGTACCTGAATTCATCATAGCGATGATAATCTGAAGAACACCAGAAACCAGGAGAATGGTCTTCAGCCTGATCGTAAGAAGCTGGCCAGATGCCTTCTTACTAGACCACACCCCTATTTATAGATGAAGTTTGAACTAATTGCAAATCTACCCATCAAGAAATTGCAATTTAGTCCTCGGGAATTCCATACATTAATAATTGACCCTCACATTATAATATTAAATAATTATGGTCTATATCATAATATTGATCACCAATTATACCATTAACCTTATTACGGTAACAGTAAATGTAATCAAATACTTACATGTGCGTCCACATGCATAATAGTATATCTAAGAAGATAACACATAATATTTAGTCCACATAATTAGAATCAATATTCTAACATCCCCAACAAACCATCTTCTATTTTTGTAAATTACTGGTTCTTGTGATCGTATTTCGTATCAGAAACTACCTTACAAATAAGGATTCATCGATATATTGAATCGCATACCCGACTCATACGAAACAATCATGCTTTAAGCCAACTCACATCTATGTTTAATCCATGACAAAATAATCCCAAATATTTCTTCAACTCTCTCATTTTCTTCACCAATCATCAAATGCCACATTCCTGGCAAAATCATCAATGTTTTATCTCTACTTCCAGCCATTTTATACACAAACTTAGCTCCTTCTGGATCACAAACTTCATCCTTTTCACCATGCAAAACCAGCAAAGGAACACTAATCTTTTCACAATTTCCCTTGATGTAATCACACACCTTAAAAATCTCTAAACTCGACCCCGGTGTCGGCTTACCGCAGCTCCGTCGATTCGGGCTTTTCCAAACAAGCTTTCTCTTCCAATCTTCTCTATAAGAAATACTTGAAGGCGCCCTTATAATTGCAATTCTCCAATTAGAAGCAACATAAGCAGCGATCTTAGTAAGCTTATCAAGTGGCCAAAGTCTATACTTCTTTGAAATTTTACACATTGAACCACTTAAAACTAACCCTTTCCACTCCTCCTTCTGCTTTAAACACAAGAGTAACCCGATCGCACCACCTAACGATTCTCCGTAGAGAAAATGCGGGATATTCGGATACCGATTCCTGGTCGAATCGAAATATTGAATACAATCATTCACTAATAAGTGAAAATATGGGATGTGATCAGATTGACCTTCAGATAAACCATGACCTTGTAGATCAAGTGCACAAACAAAGAAACCCGATTTAGCGAATGCGACTGCGTTGAGTTCGAATAACCAGCTGCTTTCTGAAGTGTATCCATGGATCATTGCAATGAGGCCTTTGAGTTTGAATGATGAAGATGAAGGGTTCCATGTTTGTGTGAAGATTTTGAGATTTTGGGCATTGATCATGAAGGTTTCATTGTGAGAAACTTGGTTTTTTTTGTAGAATTCTTCTCTTGTTAGAGTACCGTATGGACTGTTCTCGTTTGCTTCATGAATTGGATGCTCCATTTGTTTTGTTTGCTTTTGGTTTCAAGCTTCTTATTAAAGAAGAATCTGTCATTCATTGAATAGGTGTTGACTAATTCGTTCCCAAAAATGGATAGACTCGAAATGATATTTTATGAGTTTGTTTGTTTCAATTTTAAAAATATAATAATAATATATTTCTTAAAATGGTAGTATCTTGCTTTTTTTTATCGTGATTTATATATAAAAATATATTATAATTAATATAAATAATCATTTTAAATCACGACGATACACGTTAGTTTTAATAATGATGGATAGATCGTGATTTTGTAGAGAACATAATACAATTTTACTTTTTTGTTTTGAAAATCTCATTACAATTAACCGCTATTGCAATTGCAATTGCAAAAACAAGCAAAACCTATATGTCTTTATGTTAAAATTTTGGATACCCACTAAACAAATCATATGGTGGTTGTAAAATATGCATCAAAGTCGTATCAAAGACATATTTATTATATGTATTAAAGTATATTTAATTCTTCTTTTCTTTCTTTATTTTATTGGGGACCCATTTGAAACCATTAAACACTCAAAATGATTTCTAAATTTCATTATTTTAATAAATATAGTTATAAAATTTGGTTTTAAAAAAATCATACTATTGTAATTTTGTAAATCTAATTAATTAATTTAAATTTGTGTAGATGACATATTTACCTTCTTACATGATTGTTATTTTCAGACATGAATCGTGTGGATCCAATGTCAATTTAAAATGTAGTGGCTGGGATTTGTCAACAATTCTCAGGAATAAATTTATAATATAGTTAAAAAATTACTTAAAACCAACGTGGGAGTGGACAGTATTTTACTATTTAAATTATTTATGTTTTTAGTAATATTAAATAGTCTCGGCGCTGAATCTACTCACCTATGAAATTAAAGAAGAGGACCAAACTTATAGGTAACATATATATTTCTTTTAATTTATTTTTTTAATCAATATTTTAAATCTAATGTATATTAGAAATTTCCGACATGTCGATTTTGATTTATATTTAAACAAAATATTGGCCGATATTAGTTTTGAACGTCGGATCGAATCTAACTTATTTAATTTAGAAAAAAAGATATATAAAGTTTGCAGAATTCTGTTATTCTTATTTTTTCGAATTAATAACAATATTGATATCGCACTAAGAAATTTATTAATTGATGACACAACATATTCCTATATAATTGTTCCCGAGTCGAGAAAGGAAGCTGATCGATATATTTTGATGATTGGCTTGGATTGTAACTTTTCGTATTATTTGGCTGAATTACTTATTATATTTAATTTGGATAACTTACAAACTATTGATTACTATTTGAGTTTCATCAGAGATAGTAGTGACACTAGTAATTGAGTTTTGTTAAAAGATTGTATATTTTTCTTTATATTAATAATTTAATTTATTTTAAAGATACATATCCGATATTATTTTTAAAAATTGGTTATAATATCATTTTCGATATAAACTCAATGGTTGAAATTTAACCGTTCACATCTATTTACCATTTAAATTACATATTAACAACTATAACTATAATGACACAATTTTAATTATAATATTGAGTTTATATTTAATATTCAAAGGTGTCAAAATCATATTTAATTAGGCAGTTGTGAGTTATGATGAGAGGGGCGTTGAGACATTAATGACCTAAATAAATCCTTTAATTTAATAAAATACAAATAAAACTATTTTGATTTTATTTTGTGTGAATTAACTGAGTCAAAGAGCTAAATATGCTCAAATTTAGTATCAATTTTTAAATATTAAATATGAAATATTGATGTTTTTAATGAAAATATTGTTATTAAAACAGTTAAATAATGAGATGCCAAATATAACATGCAAGGCAACCCAACGATGACTGTGACGTGAGGTTCTTGTCTATAGTTTTTTACTTTTTCAAGTGAATAACTTTAAATAAATAAATATATATATATATATATAACTTAATACATTTTAATATAAAAAACCTAATTATTTATATGAAATAATTTATGCAATTCCATCTTGTCAAATAACCTAAACAACCTAAAACTTAAAAACACAATTAAATAGAATCAAGTTTATGAATACCAGTTGTTTTTATCTATGTCATTCTAGCACCCGATTTCCGCAAATTGAAAACCGTTTGAAAATCTCTAACAAAATAAGACCCGTTTGAAACATTATACAAAATTTACTAATGATATTCGAGAATTTTGCAAAAAATATTAAAAATTTACGAGTTCATTAAAGTGTCAATGATAAACAGTATTGAAAACTTTAAATATCTTATTTGAATTTAATTGAAGTTTGTGAGCTAAAAATATATATATTTGTTAAAAAAAATGTAACATATTTATAATTTCTTAACTTCGAATAATACCCTTTAAACAACATGGAAATTGGGGACCGTGGACAAACATCACACCACTTACATTTGTTGGTTATAAGAGATATTTTTTTCTTATCAACGTAATTTAAAAACAACTTAGTATATCCTCAAATCGAAATATGGTGATCCGATCAGATATCTGATCTACGAACACCCCTGATAAATATTATTCACCAATAAATGTTTTGAATATTTTGTCATTGGATTTCTCCACTAAAACTATGTCATCTAAAGCCAATAATTAGAATCAATTCAATAAAGATAGTATAAAGATTATACAATTAAAGTTGATATATTACATGCAAAACACTCAACATTGATATAATACATTATATTGACTCTCAAGTTTTAAAAATTGGAAAGTGCTTCTAAGTTTAATAATTACACTAAAGTTTGAGAAATATTTAAATTTAACTCTAATATAAACCCAATGTAAATTTAAGAGAATACCATTTCCAAAGTACCAAAACTATCGAAAATAATTTCTAAAATTAGGGTTTTTAGTGCTGAATTACATTACATTTACACTATTTCGGACATGGTCACGCTTGTAATTTCCTCAATAAAAAATAAAATACCAGTAGGAAAACAAAATGATAGCCTTAACAAGATCATTTCAGCACAATATACGCAATGAAAACCGGGCAATAACATCGAAAATATCCATTCAAAACCACCACAAATATGAAGATGAAAAATCAGTACTTGATTGGCTCAAGAATACTTAGTTGGTTACCTAGCTTTGCTTCTGCAGCTTTCTCTGCTTTAACTCTTAGTTTCATCAGCTGCTTTCTCTTTTCGTATGATATCTGAGCTTTCTCCTTTCTCTTATTCTCAAGTTCCTGTGGGATTCAAGTATTGTTCATAAAATATGTCGAAAATCCTCGACGTACAAAATAACACAAGGGGAATGTTCATAATGGCTATATGGTTAAAATCGAACTTACCCTTATAGTATCGTAGTGATTCCAGCCAACTTCTGATGATAATTTTCCTAGCAAGCAGTACTTGTGGCCTGCTTGAAGCCTCAATACTCTGTTTGTTAAATAACTCTTAACACATGAGATGATGCAAAAAAGATAGACAGATAACTAAATCGTATAAACAAAAGTGTGAAGGAATTACTTGAGGGCATCAGGGATAACCATTCTCTTGATCTTGTCATAGGGAGGTGGTACGCCCTCGTATACCTTAAGACGAGCAAGTGCGGCTTCTCCTCTCTTCGTCTTGTGTGGGATCATCCTAAAAAACAAGATATTTCATTCATATTTCGTAACATATATCTAGATTAAACCAAGATTGCATAAGAGCAGAGATCATGAAGTATATTAGTTTAGAACCCAAATTTTGTTTTCTCTAGATAAGCAATAATATCTCTAAAAAAGTATTAGTAGATACCACGATCGTTTCTAACAAATACCTCTATTGGTTCTAGGAACAACAATGATGAAAATCAACATTATAAGATATGGTTAATAAGCCTTAGCACTGGCGTGAGTACATACATCGAACAGAAACCAAAATTGCCAAGATAAAAATTGATAATGCTAAATCTACACGATGTGAATTCAATTCAAAATAAAGTGGATGATATAGTACGAATTTCATAATAAATCGGTGATTTGGACAAAAAACCTAATAGAATATAAATAAAAATTGATATTTGGGGGAAATTAGCATACCCACGAATCGTTCTCCATAGAATCTTAGAAGGAGCTCGGAAATGGATTGGACCATGAGAAGGCTTAGTGTTCATCCTCTTGCGGAGAAACCGCATGTACTTCATTTTCTGGCGGACAAGACCACCAGAAAGGCAAATCTCCTCACATCGAACAACGACTATCCTTTGTCCATTCAGAAGCTCCTTGGCTAATATTGAGGCGAGCCGGCCGAGCATGTGATGCCTCGCATCTATCACCACCCTCTTCACGCAGAGACCGGAGCCGGACACCATACTCGCTTGCTTTACGAGCGGTGTGTGGATGCTGGATTAGGGTTTACGGCAAAGGTTACGAGTTTATAGTCTCGCTTAGGCTGCCCACCTAACATGGGCTTGGCCCAATAAATCATATTTATTCATCATTTCATCTTTTTTAAAAATATGGTATTTCTTATTAAATATAAATACATGTCAAGTTATTATGTAATTTCGAATATTAAAAATGGTCATTTTTATTATTAGTGGATATTTTGTAATGTAGAAATAAGAATAATGAGAGATATGATCAGACCTTCTTTAATGATGAGCGTCCGAAAAGTTAACTTTATCATTTCAAATCATATTTCGCACTCTTTACATTATCTTTCTCTAATTTAAAATAAATAATTTTACTATCAATTTTTCTTTCACTCCTACAACTTTATCGGCACACTTCAATTTTCAACTTTTATTTTTTCATATTTTTTTAATAATAATGTTTCATCGAGATATCTATGTTATATATTTGTCAATTAGAAAAATAGTTTTTAGATAAATATTAATGTCAAACAATAAAAAATAGTTCAAATACCATTATTTAGATTAAAATATCAAAAACATTACATAGTACGGAAATGAGTCCACATATGCTCGACTAAATAATCTTTAAGACGCCGATGAGTTCTAACCTCCATCGAGCTGATTGAACGTGCAAGATAAACTTGAAATGCTACATTAGCTTGTTCAAGATGATTGTCTGATGTTTCAGAAGCCTCTTTTTGTTCAAACTCAATTAGATCCGGAGTAAGAACATGACCACGTTACTCGACAATCATGTTGTGCAATATAATGTATCCGTATATGATATCGGTTAGAGTTTATTGATCCCATATGCGACCTGGATTAGTAATAATTTCAAATCTAACTTTAAGTACTCATAATGTTCGCTCTACATCCTTACGCGCATTCTTTTGACAGACATCAAATAGAAGACTTTTTTCGCCTGAGTGAGGGTGATTGTTTGACAACTACTGGCCATTTCGGATAGATATCGTCGGCCAAGTAATAGCCCATATTATAATTATTACTATTCACCAATAAATGAACTCTCGATGCTCTTCCTGTGTGTAATTCATCGAATAACGTTGAGTGACTCAAAACGTTAAAGTCATTATTGGCCCAGGTGTTCTAAAAATTTAAGGTCATATCCATATAGCAGCATAATCAACCACCTCTAGTACTATGGTTGGGAAATCTTTATCGCCACATACATATTTATCCTTCCAAGCTACTGGTCATTTTTACACTTCCAATGAATGCAATCTACACTTTCAAGCATTCATGGGAAGCCACGTTCTTCTCTTGAAGTCAATAGTTTTTGAAAATTCTCGACAGTTGGACATCTCATATACCTATCATCGACAGTTGAACACGATATGAATAGCAGATACAAAATTTCTAAGGCACTGAAGAATAATGGTTTCACCAATTCATACATATTCATCGTTGGCATCCACACAACATCCATATGCTAACATTCGCATAGCGGATGTGTAATTCTGAAGTGTAGATAAAGACGAACGTCAAGTTGAAGGGTGGATCCCTCCACATGTGTTGTGGGGCACAATTAGAGAAAACAAAATAAAAGAAAAATCAAAAGGAACGTGACTTTTGATTTGTAGAAGCAACGTTTGAAAAAGTATATCAACTTCAACTAATCCCCTTTCTATTATTTATATAAGGATGTATTTGCAGTAACCTAAGATCATCCTAAACCTCATCTCATTTAGTGAGTAAAGAGAAAGAGAGGAAATATAGAGAATAGACGTTTTCTTCTCTGATCTCGTGTCCAAAAGATTTTCGGAAGAGTGTGTAATATATTTTCTTCTGAATATCTTCTCTGATCTCGTGTCCAAAAGATTTTCGGAGTCTCAAAATAGTTGAGGGGTAATCGAACTGTTGGGTAAACATTGTTTTACCGTCAATTTTGGGTAATTTCTACTCTATATATATTTATGTAGGATATATTCTCTTTGTATACTATATTTGGGTGAACCACGTTAAATTTCGATGTCTATTTATTTATCATATTTGCATCGTCAATACATTGAATTCCTAATTTCCGCTGTGCTCTCAACACTAGCGACATCAAATTTTTCTTGAAAATAAGGATTTACTACTAAACAGCTGCAACTGCACTCTCGAACAAGGAGCGAGACATTCTGAAAAATCGCCGAAATTGACAATCAATGTACGTTGGGTTAATACAGAAGTAATCTTTCACTAGTCGAACGTGGCCAATCTCACGACCGCATTCAACGACTTGACATTTTCCCGACCTACGCCTTGTTGTTTTGTTTGATGAGTTTTCATGTTGCTCGTCCTCCAAGAGATAATCGATTGCAGGTGATATTGTCTGGGGTTATTTATGTAAATATAATACCCCCGGGGCTCGTCTGACGTGACTAAATGATATTTTTGATTTTCTATTATATTTATTGAGTAATGTGATTTCGGGGGTGGTCTCGTAATTTGGTCATGTCGGGCCCATGTATGAGGATTTTGATGGTGTTTTGAGCTATTTTGGATGATTTCGGTCGGAAATGATGCTATGGGTATTTTAGTTATTTGACACTCGGAGAGCTCGTTGGCGACCTTATGCGGTACTTTTGGCTATCTCCTAAGCGTTCGGAGACGATGAACTGGTGAAGAGTATTCCCGGGTATTTTCTCGACATTACGTGATACTAGTGTTCGATTGGTGTGCATTTTCGAAGTTCCCGGACATTGTGAAACTTATTCCAGTTTAATTGGATATTTTCTAAGTAAGTTAGACTAATTTGATTAAGATTGGACTTTTGGACCTTAAGTTGACTTATTGGACAGATTTTTTCTATAAATATAAGACCCCAGGCTACAGAAAATGGTTCAGACTCTTGGTACGTTTCCCAAAGCTCCAAGTTTCGCGAGTTTTTGGCCTATTCGCGACTTTTGTACAAAAAGTCACGAGAACATATATTCATGCCCGTAGTCGCGAGATTTCGTCGCCTGGCCCCCCGACTCGCGACTTTTCATCACTTGACCCCATGGAGTAGCGACTTTTTGCCCGCATCCGCAAGATTGTGCACATGGCCGCGACATTTTGTGAGTACTCACGAGTTTTTGTCAAAAACTCACGACTGACTTGGTCTCCGGCGCGACGGAGTAGATTTGATCGTTTTTCGTACCGTTTCATTCAGATTATCATTATCTCTTAATTATACTTGTATCATTTGATTATCATAGTGAAAACCAATGTAAAGCTTTGCTTTCCCGATGACGTATACTCACACATTGTGGGTCCAACCTCGTATATCGCTCGTGTCCCCACAATAATTGAACTCACAATTATATAATAAATTGACTGATCATAAATAAATGATCTAAAACATTTTTTGACGAGATCAACGGGTGATATCAAATCTGGAATATTGTTGAAGCTAAATAGACAACGTGTATATCAGTATGATCCATGTTGTTTCAAAGATTAAGTTGTGCTCAAAAATTGTGATGAATTTTGAGGAAACAATGACACTCTTAAATATTTAGACGTAAGAGCGGTAGGTGAAATGATACTTGTGTGCACGCCTAGGTTTGGTTGTTGGGTATAAGAGTTGTTGTAGGTATATGTAGTTGAATGGATGAGTATGTAGCTAATAAATCATTCACATGGATTTGATTTAGGTTATGTACAAAAGTTGTTGTTTCCATTTATGATCACATTTGAGTTCCAATATTCAATTATTACATTTTATATTCATAATCATAATGTGAGTTAAAAACAACAATATCAGTATAATGAACAATGAGAAAGTCATTTCAAACAACTTATATAAAATAACTAATACATAAACAATTATCCAAAATTACATAGAAGTTTTACCAAGACTAATGTCATATATCATCATCACCTAAATTGATGTTAGATTGTGATGTCGAGGAGTTAGGTTAGGTACTCCATGTTGAAACTACTTTACTAAATGCTTCATCATAGAACCGTAAGCAATTTTCTCATCTCACGTACGGATGAGATCGCAATGTGATGGATAAAGAGCTCATTATGTCTATCTAAATTTGATGTATGATCAACTAACCTGTTTTCATACGATAATATGATGTCTTTCTTCTCATTTGAAATTTCATTAGAGCTACTTTTTTTCCATTTGTTTTCGATTTGCCTTATTTTTTCCGATGGGTTGTTCTTGAGCTTGAGGAATAGACTCACTTTGAAAAGACACATTTGAGGTTGGAATTTAGAATGCAATCCCCCCTCCACCACCAATATGCGTTTATCTTTCATTTCGTGATATCCCACAATCAATGACATACTTGAATATAACAACTTAACATAAAAAATATCAAATTAAATAGCAATTGTAAAACAAACATGGAAACAATTGTATTGCCATCCACTTGGGTTGATCTCGTAATATTTTCAAAGTTTTGATATAAGTAAACGTCTTTCCAATCTCTGAATGATATGTTTCAAATAACTTGTCAATATAATCGTAATTCTTGAAATCACTAGGATGATCACGAACAATCCTTTCATATTTTCTACAAAATAATTGTACATCTTTACTAAGCATACATCATTTCTTTCTTAATGTTTCAGAATCTCGAATCATTGATATTTCCCCACCCAATGTAATGACTTCACAATAATAAGTAGTCACAACCTTCCAAAATGAACTCATCTTTTGTGAATTTCCAATCACCTGGTCGACAGATGTGTTCAACCATGTTGAACACAATAGTTCGACTTCGTCTTCTGTCCATCTTTGAGAAGTCGACATTTAATATATAGTACATGTTAAGAAGCTTTTATCAAATTAGATATATGATTATATCAACATCAAAAGAATTACATATTTCTTTTCCATCAACATTATAAAGTTTTTTGTTAAATTTGATATATGAAGGTTATCTAAATATATTAAACTTGGGATGTTGCTTTGATCAGCAAGAGGATAAACATACACATGATCAAGAGAATGATTAATAACTATGTCTCTATACTTGAAAAATCATAAAGTAGCATCATCCAATGCACATAGATAAATAATACAAATGACAATAAATAAATTAATAAATTTATAAACTAACTTGACAATTGAGAAACATATTCGAGTGTCAGCTATCTTGCAAAAAACTCATAGATAAATAACAACATGAATCCTATATTAACAGTTACAACATGCTTGTAACTGTACAACAAAGCATCTTTCACAGTTTCTTCACTAACACACAAATTCAAAATTTTAGGTTTTCTAGGCATACAAAAATTAGAATACGTTTCAACTTGAGATTAATCAAAGATCTAAATCTATGGAATAATTGAACAACTGAATCAAAGCCTAAGAAATTTTAATCGAGCCTCTTTGGATATATATATAGATGCCCTAAAATTCTTGGAAAAAAAATCCATTACCAATTACCTCCAGAGAACATAGGTGAAGATCTTCATATGATAGTTCAAGTTTATTCTTTTGGTTGTGTATAGAAAATAATCTTGAGAAGAAGATGGGTCGTTATGCTTTCTTGAGGCGCTGCGAAGAACAAATAATTGAGAAATGAGGTAAGGTGTCACGCTTTTAGGTCGTAACGGGGAGAAGACGAAGGATTGTGAGGTAGAATTGGAGAGAAATAGATTGATGAAGGGGGAGAGGATGCAGTAGCGCATCCGTGAGAAGAAGAAGATGTGAGGGAGAAAAAGATAGAGAGAGGAGGAGAAATTATAGAGAGATAATAGAGATTTTGATTAATGATTTGATATTCTGATCCTGATACAATCTGGATTATATATCCGTATTTATCGGGTTATGGATATAAAACAATACAACTTAATCAAGCTCAATAACTCTACCAAACTGATCCCGGATCGTGACAATACCCACTCTTAAAACGATCATTGACCCCAACGATCTACGTCGTAATCTATCTATTAGCCCTTCTAAAAGCATCTTCTTTCTTAATGATTTAGAGGCAGCAACTTCTTTCCAATAGGTCTTCACCTGTCATCAGCTTTTCTTTTCAATTTTGTAGAAGATAGTAGCCTTTTTGATATTTTTTTTTCTTTCGTGTCTTCCCAAAAAATATGTTCATGAAGAAAATAATAGATTATATTCCATAATACATAAAATAAAACAAGCAGCATCTGGCTAGTGAGCAACGCACCAAAAAACACAGAGAACATTACAAAAACCTTAAAAATACCCGTGGGCGAAAACAACAAAAACAGTTTCGAAAATGTTAGATCTAGAAATTTTCGGGGCATGGAAAATGAAATGAATTTTTTTCGAACGTAAATGAAGTTCGGATGAAAAAACCGTAGCAAATCTTGGTGTAGATCGGAGAGCTTCGCAGCGGAAAGAAGCTTCGAATTTTCGGTTGAGAAAAACCCGATTTAGGTTTTCTAGTTTTAGAAAAACCTGATTTAGGTTTACTCGTCTTAGAAAAATCTGGTTTAGGTTTTCTAGTCTTAGAAAATCCCGACTTCGGTTTCCCAATTATCACGCTCCGATACCATTTGTCACGTTTTTAGATCGTAACGGGAGAAAGGACGAAAGAGATGGAGGTAGAAATAAGGGGGGAAGAGACTAAAGAATGCTAAATGGGAAGGCAGCCGTGGTGGTGAAGGGGAACCGTAACGGAGAATAGAAACGAGAGAGAAGAAGGAGAATTGTAGAGAGATAAAATGAGAATGATATTATAATTCGATAATTTTGATCATAATACATCCCAGATTATATATATGTATTTATCGGGTTAAGCAGATACAATAATACAACTTGATCAAAACCCAAGAACTCCGCTAAGCCAATTCCGGATTGTGACATAAGAAAAGTTAGTGTTCGCATGAAAGAAATAAGAAAAGTCATATTACAAAAATATAAAATAACGTGTAACAGTATATCGTTGCTTGCCCGGATACTTGGGACACTCATGGTTGAAGAATGCCTCATGATATAAACAATCATAATTTTTAAAAATTGTTTTTGAAATGGATTCCATCAAATGATTTTTTTTTATTTTAAATTAATTTGTTTTTTTGAAATAAGTTAATTTTAAAGAAAATTAGAAAGTGACGCAAATAACATCACATATTTATTTCCATGAACGAAAAGGAAATCAAGTGAATCACACATGAATAGCTCACTATTCATCTAACTGCTGGAGTTCAGCCTTCAATTGCTCAATCTTAAGCCCCATGGCTCTCTGAATCGCCGCCTTCTCATTCTCCTTCACTTTCTCCAATAACCGCTCGTACAATCCAAGAACTTCGCTGACCGCAGTGCGAGCGCATTCCGCCTCTTCGTTGAAATACACAGTTTCTTTTGATTCCATTGCAGATTCGATCTCTTCTCTTGCTACCGCAAATTTCATATTAATACTATCTACTTCCTTGTCGATTTCGACGCTGTAGCTTCTGTACTCGTGGAAAATTGGGAAACGAGGAACTGGAATCGATCTCGTTTTGTTGTGAAAAGTGTAGCGTTTCTTGAAATCACAAAATGAAGAGAATTTTGGGGGATATTTTGGAAGAAATGTGGAATTAGGGTTTGGATATTTCCAAAACTGATGCCCGAGGAGGAATTTGTGGAGATTAGAAGGACGATGAAGCATTTCTTCTCAAACTGTATAGAAATCGATTCAATTGGGGATTTAGGGTTTACAAAAGAGACGAATAAGAATGGGAGGCTGTTGTACACATCGCTATGTGTTTACTGTTAAGGTATTTCATTGGGCCTCCGTTCAAATTGGGAAAGCCCGGCACGTTTTAATTTAAAAAAATAAATATACAAAAATGAAATTACCACTATTCTAAGGATGATTTGACATTTAGCCTATTAAATTTAATGTGAAATACTCAATTACATACCATAAAGTTACTCAAAATTCATTAGTAGTATTGATTTATCTTTTAGAAAAATATTGCAAAGAAAATGTATATTGGTTAAATACCATATTGAAATTGTCATAAGTGTGAGTGATTGTGTTTATAAACATGATAAATACATCACATAATAGTTTATCAAGTCTTTTAATGTGTGATACCTTAATCATGTTCGTCCAAACTCTTACGTCGTAATTTCCGCCATAATCTATACTTCCAACATGGTATTTGAGTTGATTCAATTTATTTCAATTCGCAAATCCAAATATTATAATTACACTTGAGAGAGAAGGTTGAATTTGTCTCGTATTGATTAAATTTATAAGGGTGATGAATTACACCATAATACTTGATCTCATTCGTGCACGCTCTCCTGTCGTTCAGTCAGACTCAATAATTCCAACATGTTATTGGAATTGATTCTATTCATTTCAATTAGAATGTACAAACCTTATAATTAGACTTGAAGAAGAATGTTAAATTTATCTCATATTGGTTCAGAAGTGAGATTGATTATCTCTAAAACTGTGATGAATATCATCACATAATCAAGTTTTTTAAATGTGTGATAATCCCCTAATCATGTTCATTCACACACTCCCTTCGTAATTCCGGCAAGACTATATAATTTCAACAAATGAAGAAATAAACATATTACAATGGGACCATTAGAGGGGGAAAACGACGACTAGTTTGACTGACTTTACATGAAGCGACAAGAAATGGAAGAGAAGCAATCTCTGTGACTGTGCATTGCATTACAATAACCAGAAACTTATGTACACTTGAAGCCATGGCAGATGGACAAATAGATAATAAGTACGATAAGGACTAAAATGCCAAATACCATAAGCTTAATCTTCATATTATGGAACCACATTTTTCTCTTAATCTTTGTTCCTTGTTGTTTGAAGTCCTGTGCCTGAATTCCCAAACAGATAGTCATTTTATCTGTGATGAGATTGGAGCAAAACGAAGCCGAAAAACTTACCTGGGATCGGAGATTCTCTGTTTTATCCACAAGGAGTTCGATTTTCTCACCACGGTCAAGGACCTAAAGAAGAAGAAAACCGGATGAATCATGACATGTTTGTTCTCTAAAGTTTATCATTTTGACAAATTTGATTCATAAACTTTAATTTAACATCAATAATCTCCATACTTTGATTATTTTTGCAAAAAAGATCTTCAAAGTTTCCCAAATTTGACAAACTCAGTCCCCGTAGTTTCCAAACATTGTGGACCAATTTTGCTACGCATTAGATTTCGAAGATTAATTTTGCCAAATTTGTAAAGTATAAGAACTAGTTTTGCAAAAAAATCAAAGTATGAAAACTAGTTATTTCCTTTACAAATACTATGTGAATCAAATTATTCAAATTATCGAAACAGTGGGATCCATCATTTAAAACCCCCCGAGGGTGATAATGTACCTTGGACGAATCCAAACATCGACTATGGACAAGGAACAATTATATGTTAAATTACACGAGATCTTTTCTCTAGCAAATTGGCAAAATCATCGTTTGAACTATAAAGTGACTCACTAGTAAGTTTATGGGAAAATATAAAATTATGAGGACTATATGAGAGTCAATAGCCTAGTCCAAAGTGTAGAAATTCAAGATTTAATAGGCTGAAAAAATGTCGGTGTAACCCAATTTATAATAGGGGTGAATCACATTAAAAAGATTAGGCCAAGTCAATTATTTCTCATATAAATTAGAAGATTTCTAATTTAGGCCAAGCCGATGAGTGACAATATTTTAACACAAAGCAGACAATATGGTGCTATTGAGAGAGAGAAATAGTTTCACACATGTAATAACTTGTATTGTAATGTAACCTTTTCGATGTTTTGCATCATGACGCCTTTAACTTCTGAAACTTGTTCCTTGACCTTAGCAAGTTTGTTGATTTCTTCGGGATGATCAACACAATATTGCATTTGTTGTTTCAGTTTTGGGCTGCAATAACATAAAGAAACCAGATAGAATACAACAAAAACAAGATAAAAAATATTACCCAAACTCCTTTTTCAGACTATTTGCTCCTGCATTTGCTGCTTTTCCTCCGCTGTATTTTTTCTTGAATTCCTCCTTAACCCGCTCAAGGAACGCCAGAGGAAGTTGTCTTCCAGCAGATTCAACAGCCACAACGCAGAAGGCTAACATAATTTGCATAAAATTATATCATTCAGAGCCAAATGATCCCGTTTTTTTAAATTGAGGAAAACTGTTTAAATTATAGAGTCTAGCCGAAATTATGACGGGAGAGCATGAACAAACGGGATTAAGGAAAATAACCCACACATTTAAAAGACTTGAACAAGTCATTATATGATAAAATTTTCATTCTTATAAATCTAATCAATCTCACTTCTTTTAGCAATGTGTGATTTCCCTCAAGTCCAACCATAAGGTTTCGATTTGAAATGAAATGAAATGAACCGAACCATCTCCGATACTATGTTGGAATTATAGAGTCTGACCGAAATTATGATGAAAGTGTACACAAATATGACGTATAAGAGGAAGAGACCACACCTTAGACTTGAACAAGTTATTATGTCATGAAATTCTCATCCTTATAAACCTAATGAATCCCACTTCTTTTTATTAATGTGGGACAAATTCAACACTCCTCCTTAAATCCAACAATAAGGTTTCGACTTGAAATAAACTGAACCAGTTCCGATATTATGTTGAAATTATAGAGTCTGGTCGAAATAACGACGAGAAAGCGTGAACGAACCGGATTAAAGGGAGGAACCCACACATTTAAAAGACTTGAACAAGTCAATATGTGACGATATTTCAACCTCTTATAAACCTAATCAATCCCACTTCTTTTAACGTGGGACAAATTCAATACTTTCCCTCAAGTCAAACTATAAGTTTCGACTTGAAATAAATCGAATCACCTCCGATACCATGTTAAAATTATAGAGTTTGACCAAAATTATGATAGAAGAGTACAAGACTTGAAAAAGTCTTGAACATCCACTTGACCTCTTATATACAAATCCAAAGAAAGTGGGATCATTTTAACATTCCAAGCAAAACAAAAAGGAATTTCAAAATAAAAATCGAGGAAATTACTGAATCCATTGTCGACATTGTAATTGAAAGTATGGCCATCGCAATTGTAAGTAAATCGATTGCTTGAGGCGGGAAGTTTCTGTAAGCATTGAGCGGCAACGGAGATGAAATTCCCTTTGAATTCAGTGTAATCTGCAAGTATTATCGTCCCCTTGGCGACAAAGCTGTAGATCAATTCCTGTTGACCCATGACGTTTATGGTAGAATTGGGTGTTGTGTGAAAGCAGAGGAGGAAGAAGGGTATCCATGAAAATGGCTAAGAACGAAGAATAAGGAAGCAAATTGGGATGAATGGATTAAGAGCAATTTCAGGAATTCTGGATCATTTGGGTTTGTGTGACTGCCTACCGGTGACCTAATTAAAAAGGGTACCCATTTTTTAACCCGAAATTTGACGATTTGGGTGAATTTACTTCTCAAACTAAAATCTATTTTTGTAAAATCATTATCCAAACTTTTGTTTTTCACATAATTTATCTATAAAGTTAAAATTTTTGACAATTCATGTCAACGATCTAAAAATATTTAATTTTGATCATCAAAGATTAAATATTTTGACAAATTTAATATGTTAATTATCCTTAAAATTTGAAAATCATGACAATTTTAGTATATAAATTTTTCTATGGTTAATTTTATCTCCAAAATTTAAATAATTTGGCAAATTTAGTCACAACATAAACAAAATGATAATTTTGAAAAACTGGAAAAACCTGGCCCGACCCTAAGGTAATCCACAACCATATCCGTTCGGAAATTTCATTCTCCCCTCCATATCAGCTTTTTCTCTGTACACATCATCATTCTTTATTTTTATAAATAAGTTTCATTTCAACTCTATAATAATGTTAGGACACTTGTAATTTTAAATATTTTTTTTATATTTACAATCTTTTTAAAACATCATAATTTCTATCAATATTTTAAATTGAAATTTGTGTATCATATCGATTTTAACATGTATTAATAAAATAATCGGTATATCAATCTATATATCCGGATATTATCGATAATAACAATAATATCGATATACCGATTGATAATGTTTATTATCGACATTATCTAAAAATCATATTTATATTTTTTAGATAATAAAAAGATATATATTTAATATTTAAAATTATAATTTATAAATAAATATTAAAAATAAATATTAAGAAATAGCTCAAATTTAATTTATAATATTAACATAAAATTTAATTTAATTTTTAAAATTATAATATTTAATTTTTAAAATTTAATTTAAAATTTAGAGGAAAAAGAGTGTCAAAATAATTGGTATTCTCTTTCTGTGTGGTGTCCTGGCAATTTGAAATGACATCTAATTGGGCGTTCAACACTGAGGATGATTTAATAGTGTTAAAAAAAATTGGGGATTAATTTTTTAAAATTAACAAATAATGTAGAGTGCATTTGTTACTATGTATAAAGCTTGTGTATTGATTTCGTTAACATTAAAGATTGTTTGTTTATCGATTTTGTCATTTTAAGATTGTTATTTACCAAATAATGCAAATTACAACGTTTAAAAATGACAAAATATTGAAGTTTATGAACTAAATGTACCATTTTAAAATATAAGTAACAAATTTGTCAAATTAACCAAATATAGGGATAAAAATTTTATTTTCTCAATTGAAAATTACAACTTTGCAACATTTTGATCGGCTGAAAATGTCTCACGTGTACTGTTGCAATTACCCATCCTTCTTGTTCCACGTACTCTTCTCTGTGATTGAGGTCCGAGGATTGACGTTTAAGTTATTTCTGAGGTAGTTAGGTTTGTGAGTTTCGTTTGAGATTGGTTTCATTTGCCATGGACGCAGCTGCCCATCTCTTCGACCCTTTTAATCGTTTTCCAGCCATTTCTTCTGTTGCTTTGAAGAGCAAGCCAAGAAATGGGGGCCCTTTCGCAGCACCAGTTTCTACTACTCGCAATCTCAGCACCATCGTAAAGGCTATTGCCACTGAGCCTAGACCAGTGGATACCGAGGCTACCACTAAAGTCATCAACGGCTCGTCTAAAACGGCGTCGTACAAGCCAGTCAATGGTGCTGCAACTGTGAGTTTTTTGTTTCTTTTTTCTATTGGGTAATTTTAGGGGGAATTTGATGATTTTTGTATGAGTGGGTGAATGATGTTCTTCATGTTTTGTGGGAAAGAAACAACCTAATTTTCTGTTGTGCTTGATGAATTTTAAAGTTTGCTGTATAAAAGAGCTTTTTGGACAATGATCTAATGCAAATCAAGAAAGGAAGAATGTAATGTGTTTTTTAGTAAGGGGCTAAGTTAAGACCAGTTAGAGGTGTAGGTCGAAAATAATCGATTCCCAATAATGATGTCCGAAAACAAAATGAAAGAATGAGAGAAGGCCAGATACCAGCAAGTTTAAATTGTCTGTATGGTGCAAAATAGCTTCAGTTCATGTTGAATTTCAATTTCATGTGATTTATCATGTGTATGGTAGTAATATTATTATAATATGATCTGATTTTTTATATCCAGAGAATGCAAGATGTTTCACAGGAGATAAAAAGGGTTAGAGCACAAATGGAAGAGAATGAGCAGCTAGCAAGCCTCATGAGAGGTCTTCGGGGTCAGAATTTGAAGGATTCTTTGTTCGCTGATGACAACATCAAGCTCNTATTTATCGAGCTCTTCTTTATCTTAACATCGATATGGTTGAACCAATTCTATTACATCTTCGGATTCTTGTTCATCGTATTAGTTATACTAATCGTAACGTGCATCGAGATCACGGTAGTTCTTTGCTATTTTCAGCTGTGCAGTGAAGATTATCATTGGTGGTGGAGGTCTTATATTACTTCTGGATCATCAGCTTTGTACCTATTCTTATATGCTGCATTTTATTTCTTTACGAAGCTTGATATAACGAAGCCGGTTTCGGGTATTCTTTACTTCGGGTACATGTTGATTGCGTCTTATGCGTTCTTCGTGCTTACAGGAACAATCGGATTTTGTGCTTGCTTCTTGTTCACCAGGCTTATATATTCATCAGTTAAGATCGACTAATTAGTTTGAAGGTAAAATTAGTATCATTTTTGGTAAATCTAATCTTCAAAGCTTAATTTGTGACAAAATTGGTCTTTAAATTTGTAGACTAATTTTACCATAAGGGAATTTAATTTATCAAATTTAGGATTATTTTTTATCGGATGTGAAATTAAAATTTGCTAAAATCATAAACATTGGGATCTAAACTCACTATTTTATGTAGATTTTCCATTGAAGAATCAGAATTTTCAAAACATTATTCAGGAACCAAATCCAAAATCTACCATAGAGAAAAAAACAAGGCCAATTATTGAAAATATATTTCTAAACAGTTGTTATTTATCCGTCATACCCTTGACGAAACATATATTTCTAAAAATACCCCAATAATTCTACAGAATATCCATAAAAGCATCTAAGATTCTGTAAATGACTAATTTGGGTCTATTCCTTCTTCGCCCAGCACAACTTTGGCCTTTGGGTTGAAGGTGGAAATCAACAGATCAATTCGCGCCACAAACAGAGCGATTTTCAATCAGAATAGCTTCTATTCTCTTGATTTTCAATCAGATGGTGATCAATTATTGCGTTTGTAGCAAACCCGCGATTATTTATCCATTAAAGATTTCGATTTACCCTAAAAATCTGACTTCAATACGACCGAGAATATTTTGTATGAAAGCATCGAATGTGGAGTCTTATGGAAGTTCTGATTTCGTTCATCGAATAGAGCGGGCTTGGTTGATTTCTCAGGTTTCTTTTACCTTTTTTTGTAGAATCCTTTTCTATTTTTCTGGGATAAGTTATGTTGATTTAGTTCATGCCTCGTTAGCAGATAATCTTTTGTGGGTGTTTTTATGCTGCTGTATTTCTTTTTCTATCTTGAAATTATAGAGTGACTGGAGCTTGGACGAACGGGATTAAGGAAGAACTCGCACATTTAAAAGATTTAAGGAAATCATTATTTGATGGAATTCTCACCCTTATAAACCTAATCAATTCCATTTTTAGTAGCAATATGGGACAAATTTAACACTACCCTTTAAATCCAACCATAAGATTTCGACTTGAAATGAACCGAACCAGTTTAAATTTATAGAGTCGGATCAATTTACGTGGGGAGTGTGTTCGGATATAACGTATAAGAGGGAGGAGACCGTTAAAGACCTGAACAAGTCTTTTAAATATGTGGGTTTCTTTCCTTAATCCCGTCATAATTTCGGTCAGATTCTATAATTTCTTTCTTCTATAAAGATGGTTGTTAAGGTTCACCAGTTTCATGATTTGTATTGATCTGTTTGTGTTATGGATGGAATATGCAGCAACCAAGACCCATTGGTTGTTCTTCATGTGATAAAAAGGGTGTGGTCGAATGCAAATGGTGTAAAGGAACTGGTTTCTTCGTTATTGGGGATAATTTGCTGTGCCAAGTCCCTTCTAGGAACACCACTTGTGTTATATGTGCAGGAAAGGTGATTCCTAAGTATCCCATTTTGAATGTTATGTGTTTAACTTCTCTATACAAATGCACTTAAAGAATGTATGTGTTAGGGAAAGAGATCACACTGAACATTCTGTTTGGGAGTGTTGGTGTATAAGTTTGATTTAGATGATTATGGTTTGTGTTGTGTTGTTTAGGGTTCTGGTTGCTGTTGTGAGTGTAAAGGGACTGGCTACCGGGCTAAGTGGCTGGAAGAACCACATCTTGGCTAGTTTGAAAGACAATTAGAATCTCAACTTCTTGTAATGTTCTTGTGATCTCAATTTATTGGTAAACACATTGCAGGAAATAGGAATACAAAAGTTGTGTTGTTTTTTCATAATTCAGGTTACTTAACCTTAAATATTATTTTAAGGTCACCCTTGTTCCTTTGTTGTCGGCATTCCTTCTCACGTTACGCATGGATCACCACTTCGTTATCGCTTCTTTGTTGGGTACCTGCTCGATTGATCATAGTTTTTAAAATCGGTTCGATTGATGAACCGGAAATATCGTCTATTGGTCGAACCGGAGGTTGGATCGATTCAAACCGGGTTTTAAAAAAATGTATATTTACAATTTTAATATATTATTTAATAAAAAAAAATTAAAATCATAATTTTTTCATTAATTTAATTATAAATGAGTTTTAAAAATTATTTTTACCCAATTTGATTAAATATTGGGCAAAGTATAAGCTCATTAGGTCAAAATTATGATCCAATATGTACAATTTTATTTGGTCGAACAAGTTTTTAGTATTTACATTGGAATCGAACCGGGTTTTTTGCTGACGTGACTTGATTTTGAGATGAGATCATTTTTCGAAACGGATATGATCGGTGCTAGCACCAGCTCATGGTCAAACCGGTTGGATCGGGCAGTCCGAACTGATTTCAAAAACTATGCGATTGATAGAGAAGCAATCAACAAATGTGATCAGTAGAGGTGATCGACATATGAGCTATCATTATCAACAGATTGACACTACGTTCGGTAAAGTTCCATACCTATAGCAAATGAGGATTTCGATGACAACTATCTCATCGTTAGCCAAAGATATGATAGTGAATTGGGGTCTATAGGAAGTGGATATTGAGTAGGGTCGGTTGGCCTTATACCGACCTAGCTCATTCAGGAGTGTATTTATACACTTTCAACGGCACTTAATACATCACCATATACAAGAACACCTTAAGTCAATACTGTGAGTACATGAGGAATAACAGTAGATAGAAGGTTACAAAGGTTTTATGGAAATAACTTTTGTTGTTTTTATATCGAGTTATTGAGGATGTCTAACTACCAAATTTAATAATATAAATTTATTATAATTGTTATCTTATATCCATGGATTTTATTTAAGCGAAATAAGATGTGAATTGATTATATATATAATTATTAAAAATCAAATATTTTTTTATCTCTACTATGTCACAATTCTTACTAGAACAAAATATTGAATTCCTACTATAAACTTATTGTATGATGATGAATCACAATCAAGTATATTAATATGTAAATGAAGTAATAATTTTATGTTACAGTATAACAATATATTTTGTGTTTTAATAATTATCATTATAAATCAAAAGAATTTTAAAATTTAAGAAAAAATCGTATATTTAAAAATGAAAAAATTGTGTAATTGACATCTAATGTTTAAAATAGAGAAAATTGCATAAATAGCCCACCAACTTATAACATGTGTAAAAGTTATACCCTTCAACTTATGAAATTGTAGGAATGACCCCTCAAGTTATCAAAACCGTTTGTTTTTTACCCCTTGTATTTAGTACATGATTTTTCGTTAAGTTTGCAAACATTTTTCGTTGGCAGTATTTGTTCTCAATGTTCACAAATTATGCAAATAAGTCTTTTATACGAAAAATTATACAAAATTGATACTTCAAGTTCAAGAAATGTGCATCCGGACGTAAAACAATAACAATGTTGTAGATGGTTAATATTAAACGGTATTGTTTACTTGAGGTGTCGTACATGCATTTAATTAAAGTTGGAGGATCATATATGCATATTTTTATTAACTTGAAGTGTCATATTTACAATTTTTTGTTAACTTGAGGTGTCATATTTGCAATTTCGTAACTTGGAGGTATGCCTTTTACACCACCTGAAAGTTGGAGGGTCACCGACAAACGTCACCCGTTTAAAATAGTATAAAAGTGA
Source organism: Utricularia reniformis (assembly GCA_009725065.1). Lineage (NCBI taxonomy): Eukaryota > Viridiplantae > Streptophyta > Magnoliopsida > Lamiales > Lentibulariaceae > Utricularia > Utricularia reniformis. The sequence continues at coordinate 342,917 of RWGZ01000949.1, forward strand.
TACCCCAAAGTTTGTAAATTGCGTGAGAAGCCCTCGAAGTTTTAAAACCGTTCAAGAATGACTCTTGAGTGAATAGTAACAGTTTTCGTCTTTTTCGTATAAGTAGTTTTGACAATTTATGCGTTATTTTTAAAATTTTAAAGTTTGAAGACATAGTCATAACATTTTTTCAATGTTAATGGGTTAAATACAAACTCCGGGAACTTTTAAAATATTAACGAGTATAAGAGTCAAATATAAACGGTTTTGGAAGTTCGGGGGTCAACTACGCAATTATTAAACTTTGAGGGCATGGTGTTTACAATATTTAAAAGTTTAGGGGCCAACCGTGTATATTATCTCAATTTCGGGGGTTTCGTATACAATTTACAAACTTTAGAGGCACCGTCTTTACACTATTATAAAATTTAGAGGCCAATTACAAACACAACTCATTTAAAAATTGTAATGAAACCATTTCATATTTTCATGGTTTTATATTGTTAAATTTTTTTTTTATAATCGGTATAACACCATGGTAAACTTTATAATCGGTATATCCAAGATTGATACAGTAATATAACAGCATGGTAAACTTTATACGGATGGGAAATGAGGGTGTTAAATTACAATATTGTGTTAGTGGGCTTTTATTGGCAATTAAGGCCCAATAAGCTGAATAAAGCGTATCGTTCGTTAGCTTGCGGTGCGGTACATTCCGGCAATTAGCAATCGGCAATTCTCAATTCCGGTGATTATGGTGGAGTTGGTGATGAGTAGAGACGGAGCACGCGGCGGAAGAGAGGCTCGTCGACGTCGGATAACAGAAAGAGGTGCCGATCGGTTGGCTTTCATCACTGGCCACATCAAATCTCTGCCTTCTGATCCTTTTCCCCCTCCTGGTAACTTATCCCCCTTCCGCCGTACTGATTTTACTCTCTGAAATTCAGTCTATGCTTTTCACTGATTACAGAAACTATTCTGTACAGTTTTGAGGAAATCTAGTGCAATTTGCTATTCTTAGANAACTCATTTAAAAATTGTAATGAAACCATTTCATATTTTCATGGTTTTATATTGTTAAATTTTTTTTTTATAATCGGTATAACACCATGGTAAACTTTATAATCGGTATATCCAAGATTGATACAGTAATATAACAGCATGGTAAACTTTATACGGATGGGAAATGAGGGTGTTAAATTACAATATTGTGTTAGTGGGCTTTTATTGGCAATTAAGGCCCATTAAGCTGAATAAAGCATATCGTTAGCTTGCGGTGCGGTACATTCCGGCAATTAGCAATCGGCAATTCTCAATTCCGGTGATTATGGTGGAGTTGGTGATGAGTAGAGACGGAGCACGCGGCGGAAGAGAGGCTCGTCGACGTCGGATAACAGAAAGAGGTGCCGATCGGTTGGCTTTCATCACTGGCCACATCAAATCTCTGCCTTCTGATCCTTTTCCCCCTCCTGGTAACTTATCCCCCTTCCGCCGTACTGATTTTGCTCTCTGAAATTCAGTCTATGCTTTTCACTGATTACAGAAACTATTCTGTACAGTTTTGAGGAAATCTAGTGCAATTTGCTACTCTTAGACACGATTTGCTTTTTTGGTACTTTTCTGCGCTTCTTCTTGAATTCATATTGACGTCGGAGTTTTCAATTCAACGTTGCAGATTTCGTTCCAATTGAAGATGCAATCTCTACGGAAGAGAGCCTTGCCGTCGCTGAAACTTTGCCGGAGAGTGAGTGCTCAGGCAAAACCCTAGAGGCAGAGCAGCAATACCAATCTGAACAAAGTAGCGATAAAACCTCTCTCAACACTCGCGAAATATATGCTTCAGTTGCAGCTTCTGATAATATCACTACTGATTCATCTCTAGCCCAAAACGAAGAAACATTGGGTTCTACACAGCAACACAAGCCTGAACAAAGTACACACAAGAAGACCTCAGTCACAACTACTGGAATATATTCTGCGATTGCAGCTTCTGAGAATATACGCTTATGTTGTTCTCTAGCAACAGCCTTATTCATAATCATGTCCCATATACAAATACCTGCTCTTGGTGGCTACTATCCCACTGGAACTATCTTCAGTTTGCCTCCCGTTTACTTGCTTTTGACTACTAACATTTCAGTAGTTGTAGCAAAGATCATTTTAGCAAGAGGGACACAGGGAACTACTTCTCTGTTGATGCCGAGCTCTGCAGTTGATCAATTAGGTAAAGCTGTTGAGATTTTGATGCTGATACAGCATATTGCTGGAGTGCTGTTCATGGACTTTATGTTATATGCATTTGTTCTCATTTCTGGTCTGATTTTGCTCCCAAAATCATGCTGAGATGATAGAGGCATAGTGTATTTGCTTTATGTGGCCTCCTTGTGTGCTTTTACCTGAAATTAGCAGCAAATAAATGCAGTTTTGTTTCTTTAGTAGCAAAGTAATGGAAACCTGTGAATCAAGTGGTTTTATTTTGTAATGGAACAAGTTCACAGTAGCCTACAAGTTAGCAAAGGAAGTGGATTGAAAGTTGAAGCATATAAATTATGAGACATAATTTGAAGCACCTTTGAAATGTAGCAAGATAAGAGAATAGGAGAATGTGCAATGAAAATCACTAAAAGAAACACTACAATGACAGGATACCTAATTGTGAGGACCACAACACTAACCAGGCAGAGACGAAAAAACCGGAAAGGCATAAATTATTCGAGCTTTATCCTGTCGACCTCAGTCATCATCCCTTCAAGCTGAAAGAAAATGGGAATGACCAGATATCATGAAGCTTGTCTTATGAAGGTAGATGGTGAATGGATGGTGATGATACCTTGACGATTTGCCGCAAAAAGAAGTCGCCGTATTGCTTCTCTGGTTTGGATTCTACGACGTGGATCATATCCTTTTGTAACACATGAAGAAGGTAGATATTGCTGAGTGACCAAGAAAGGAAAAGAGAACATGGAAAATACTTACATCATCAACATAGAAATCTATATCTGCATTTGAGGTGATTTTTGAGTCCGAATCGACAGCATGTGTCTTGTGTTTGTATGTCATCAATATTGTCCTGTATGTTGTAAAACAACTATCAGTAAAATGGGAACAAATTGCATTGTCGTGGGATCGTACCTCAAACTAGACTCGTCGACTTCCAAGTACGAAGCAAGCTTTGCAAGCGAAATGGTAGAGTATACTTTCAAAAAAGTTCTAATACCAGATAACAGCTGCTGTTGTTTCACTTCATAAAGAAACAGCTTCAACTGTAGTCTATAAGCATCCTGCACGAATTATATTGAAAAACAAACCGGATCATTCGATAGTCAATCTTTACGAACCAATATTGTCATGAAGATGATTTCGTAGGATTTGAAACAACATGAAATACCTGGTTATAATTTACGAGTGGTTCCTCAAAGCTAGCGGCTGAAGGAGTGATAAACTTAGGGCAAGCATAAGAAAATAACTCATCAAATAGAGCAAATGCTTCCTCATCAAGTCTCTGCATTCTTGTCATTTTCTCTCCATATTTTTCTCGCAACTGGGAATTAACAATCTCGTCGACTAGCTTCACTTGAGGACAAAGGGAGAGACAGATAGCAAGCAAGGCATACATCTGCTCATTCTTCTTCAGTATTTGTTCATACTGAGGGGACTTCTGGTGATACTGTTTAATCTTGTAAACATATAGAAGTATTTTATTAAATTCCCGAATCGCATCTGCATACCTGCGCCATAGAAACAAACATCGGGTCAGAATCCAGAGAAAATGTTCTGAAAAAGGCAATGCATATGTACAATGTGGCTAAACAGACATTTACACCCTGTAAAATAAGCAATTCCGAGAAACAAAAATCGGGACAAAATCCTGAAAATGTTGTGAAAAGAGGCAATATATATTTACAATGTGGCTAAACAGCCTTGTAAAATAAGGGATTGAACCAAAAAACAGACATTATTTGAATAATGTTCGAACATAAATTCCCGTTCGAATAAAATACGAATGAACATGTTCGAATAAAAATATGAATGAACATGAACATAGATAGTTCGATTCGTTTGGATCTAATAACAGCCCTACCCATGGTTGAGACTAAAATACGCACAAAAAAGGCTTCGGAGATACCTTCGCATCATAAGATTCGCAAATCCATAATGATATGTAGTAGTTATGTGGCTTCCGATAACAACAGAGTACACGCCTTGTTGATTAATATCAATAGGAAGCAAGCACTTCAGTCCAGTGTGATAATCACCCAACAAGCAATGCACTCTAAGCAGCCCAATCATACTATAATAACCGAGGACCTTCAATACATTACTTTCACTATTGTAACCATATCCATCACTAGCTGTAAACTGTTCGAGTCCCTCTTTCTCCTGCTCCAAAATCTGAATAATCATCGACTTATCTACGAGTGCTTGCAAGTAACTAAGGACACTGTAAACATTCCAAGCCTGAAAATCAAAGAGGGTATTTTGTTATGCTGCTGCAATACCTTACACTTCAGCAATATTTTTCATGATAAATACTGCAAATAAAAACTTATTATATCAGAAATACCTGATTGAAGTCCCTCAGAAGTGCAATCTCCTGATCTGTCTTATTTTTCATCTTGGCACGGTACTGGCAGAATGACTGGAACTGGTACACAAATTCATCAACCATGTCCCATAACCACTGATTTGGCAGTTGCATATTGACTACACCATGAAGCACAACCTTAAACCCCAAAAAAAGGAATAAATGAGCGCATAAAGTCCCCAAAAATGGGAGACAAGGAAGCGAAATCTAATTAGCTAAATTAAGAGTACAGTTTTAGAAACCAAAACGCAAAAACCTCCAAGCTGATTAATGAAAAAAACACCTACCTGGAAGAGATTGCAGTAATTATCCCATGAATCTATACGCTGGTGCATTGTGGGAGAAAGCCTGGCATACAAATGCCTGAACCACATCTCACGGTATAGCAAGCAGAAGACATGGTCGTTATCCACGTATGGCGCCACCGCTTCTACGGAAGGCCAAGGCATATCTTTGAAAAACCTGTCGCTTATACTGTGAAACGAGCTCTCGTACATCTGGTAGATATCGTACACGTTCTTCTCCCTAATGTGCCGGTACATGTGAACCACGAATGACTTCACCGAATCCGGCACGTATTTAGGGTCATACTCAAGCGCGGCAGAGTCGCCGGAAATAGCCTGCTCTGAATCGTAAGACGTCATGCCCGCCATTTCCGTGATGAGGATTCTTCCTCCGAGCGAGAATCTGGGTTTTGCTCTCTGAAATGAGAAGCGTTTTCTTTTTGCCCTAACGACCGAAAATAAATTGTGGCCCCGAAAGCCCACGCTATAGAATTCTGGAGCAAATTGGCTAACTAGCCTAGTGCCAAAAATTGGTTTGCAAAATAATTTAATAAATATTTTGTTAAATAATCTATTTTCGTAAATTATTTGTTAAATAGACTATATTTATATATTTTAATAAAATAAAATTAAATAATTTATATATTACTTATATAAATTAATTAAAATATGTAATAAATTAAATTACAATAAGATAATATTAATAAAATATTATATCGAACGACACGTAAAATACATGGTACTAATTGATATATCTCATATTCTATGAATCAGAATATATATTTTTATATTGATCGATATGTTAAATACATGGCGGTATTGAGTTATAGTGTCGGATACCGATCCATATTTTTATATCGTAATTTCACATACCGATCGATATAAAAATATATGTTCCGATTCGGAGAGTATGACCGATATATCGATCGATAAATGGTAGTTTACATGTCGCCCCGAATAATATTTAATCAATATTTTCATACCGCCTGGTACAATGAAAGTCGGGCGGCACCGGTATATGGACATGTACCGGATTTACGGTTCGGAACCCATGTTTTTATAGATCGACCCGGAAATTTTTTAAAAAAAATAATATCTCATACTGATCTGGATCAGTACGATGAAAATATTGCTTAATATATTATATTTTAATTTATTATATATTTTTAATTAATATATATAAATAATATATAAATTATTTGATTTAATTTTATTAAAATATATAAACGTATGTTATTTAGTAAATACTTTACGAAAACAGATTATTTTGCAAAACTTTTACCAAAACAGGTTATTTTGCAAACGAATTTTTAGGAGATGGTTACTTTGCAAAATTGGCCATTATAAATCATAACAAAATGCAAAATAAAACAAGATAATGATATATTATATTCTCAAAATTTGGTAGTTTTGGTAAATTTAAAATATGTTATAGTATAGAAATTTTAAAGGTAAATTAGATCTTTCAAATTTGTAATATTTGGTTAATCAAATATTTAAAATGACAAAATTGATCATCAAATTTTGATTTTGAATTAAAAATCTCAATTACAAAATTTAAAAATTTAGACTAATTATGATATATATTGGGGATTAAACACGTGTGCGAACAAACTCGATATATTAAGTAGAACCCGAGAATTTAAGGAAAAGAGTAAACAACGACACAATAAATTTAATGTGGAAACCCAGGACGGGAAAACCACTTGACTGGCTGAACGACCAAATTCACTATCACTTGAGAATTTAAAAATATTTATATTCATTATCTAATTATCTTGAATTTGACGCACCCTAAATCGGATACTTCTAAAAACGCCGCATCTCGTACCGCCGTACCCTGCACCTCACACTCGTATCCTCGTACCCGTACAACATAGACACACACACACGAAGAGGAAATTCGGAATACAAGAGTATTGAAGTGCTTGACAACGAACCCTAAAGTCTCCTTATATAGATGAGGTGGTTTAGATAATAAAAGTAACTAGCAAATATTCCTAATATTTGATCATATCCATATATATGATATTTCATAATTAAATCATATATGTGCGTTCTTTGAATATCTTTTTTCATAACTGACGATATCCTAAACCAATGGGCTCCATCATATCTTAGTTCGCTCCTCGATCGATTGTCTCCATCTCATATGTTCGGATTGGTCCCTTGTCATCTTCGGTATTGCATACTTCAGTCCTCGACCGATCGGTACCAATACCGGCCGTTTTCCACGTGTGGTCCGATCAACCACATTGCTGATCATCATCCAAGTGTGACTGATCGATAATAATACCGATCTCTACACTTAAAAACATATAAACTAAACTTTGTGAGTTAGTTATGTCAAAAATTATAAAGTAAGGCGATATCATATTTATATTTTGAAAATAATAATTGTCAAAATCATAAAATTTTATAAATCAAAATTGTCAAAATTATGAAATTATAAATACCAAATTTAAGCGTTGTCCAAATAAAACACATTAATTTAATATTTTTATTAAATTTGGTCAATGACATTTCAAACCATTATTTGGAATTCTATTAACAAAAGCATCACTTTGAAACTATTACAAAACTACTCATCTTCCAATATTTTATTATTTTTATTTATTTTCTTCTTTTCTTTTATTATTTGAAATAATATTTGTTGTGTTCTAAAAGATTCAGGTACCAACAATCGATATATTCACAATAAATCGAACATGTTTTTGATTTGTTAAAAATGGAGGATAATAATTGAAATACAGATAAAACAATCAAACATCGATTTACCTTGGAAAAACCCTAGAAAAAAAGGGAAAAACCACCGGACTAAGAGCTTGAAATGCTCTTAGTCAATATATTAATGACACGGTCCATATTGCAGACAATAAAGTTTTAAGATGATGACTAGGGCGAAAATAAAATACGCAGAAAGGAAAACAACAGAATAACCACAGTTTTTGAATCCAAAAAGTCTTATCGAGCCAGCTCATTCACCTGGTATTTATAAGAGGTGGATGGTGCGTGGAAAATGTCATGTAACCACCTCTGACACTTCGTTTTCCCCTAGTAAAATGCATGACAACTATCTGCTTATAACCGTTTTGGATTGATCCCTGCAACATTTGAAGGCTGCTAGTCGCATAACCTTAAGTCCTTTAGGTCTTTGAGTCTCGTTACATGGGCTTTTGGACCTCGTTGACTGTAGATATTTGGGTTGTCATCAAGTCATAGATCTTGGCCCATATAAGTTTGTATCTTATCACATAGATTCGGGGTACCGGATCCCGAAGTTCTCATCAATAATAATAAGATGAGAGGACCTATTATCAATATTATTTAATCTTTCTTTTTTATACTATAAGAATTATTATAATTCTTACACAATTTGATAAGTTTTCTAGCATATATCCTAGAGTGATTAGGACATTATAATTTTCTATTATTGATGAAAACTCTAGGACTAGGCACCCCATGATATATAAGACCTATTAACAATTGGGCCGATTTAAATGGTAGAAACGAACCCTTACATCCCACTTATACACTTAACGAACAGCGGTCCGATATTCCACGAGAGGATCGAAGATGGCCTTGGCGAAATAAAGTGTTTTCTGGTAATTGGCTCCATGGTTCGGTCAGAACGGTTAAAAACCCACGTTTTCCACGCTTCGGGCCTCCACACGTTTACCATTCCTCGGGCCCGATCACGCAGACCACGCATCGGTCCCAGCCTCGTTTTACATCGCGCGACAACAACCTCTAACAAACCTGTCAGAGGCGGTTATAGAGTGTGATCTACACACGCCACTGACTCTATTAATACAGAGTGCGATGACGGAAATAGCAAGACTTTTTGGACGCGTAAGAACATGCCGTTACCCTGCTGTAGTTCTTACTGCTTTCTATTCCCTTGTCATTTTCATTAAGCCTCTGTTGTATTTTATATGAATCATTTAATTAGTGAACAGGCTATGAGCGTAATTCGCTCTTAGTCAAGTGGTTTTCTCTCCAATTCATGGGGTTTCCAGTATAAATCGTCGTGTCCATATATTGTTCCAATTCTAATCGTATTCCACATAAAAAACAAATCAAAACCGAATTCGTATGCTGACGAACCGGACGACTATTGGTGCCCCTAAAAAGGGACCATAACAATTATATATCCTAGAGTGATTAGTACATGATCATAAATATATAAAAAAATTATAAACACAGATCCCTACATTTTGAGGACTTTTATTTGGCCAAGAGAAATTAAGAAATAATATATTATTAATGCTAATCATATTAAAATCTAAATTGCTTATGGTTTTTTTTTCATTAANTCATACTCACATATATGTAATATGCATGTGATTCCATATTATGCACAAGGGACAAATGAAAATTGTGGATAATTAAATTTATTTAAAATATTTCAAGTATTACTCTTTAACACTATAAATTCTATAACCATGTTTGATATCTCAGATAAATGCAATGGTGGATAATTATATTTATTTATAAATATTTCAAGTATTACTATTTAAAAAATTATTTTTTCATCTAAAATATTACACATGATAACTTCATAATTTGATCATTATGTTATGATTTTGTGTCAATTTAACTATCCTTCTAGCAATGTATAATCTCATATATTTGAAATGATAGATATAAATTGAAAAATATAAAAAATTTTAAAGACTAAATATATATTGTATCGTATTTTGATTAACACTATGGTTAACACATCAAGTCAATATATAAATTGCGTAAAACATTCGAGGTTATATCGTTTTTAACGATCAAATTTGACGATAATGTATGTTAAGCTACTAAATTACTAATATTTTTAGATGGATTCATGTATATTACAAATTAAACAAATTTAAAGGACTAAAAATGAAATTTAGCCTATTAAATAATTCAATATATAAAAACAAATTTAAAATTTTAACTAGAGATTGACCCGGGATTATACCATATAGAAATATAATATAAATGTATATTTAAAATTTTTAAATAAAAAAAAATTCATGGATTCAGATTCAATTCGGTGTTGAACCGTTTTTGAGTCTCTTGAAAATTACTATATACATATTTCTCCGGTATTTGTAGAAGTGTATACAATGGAGAAATATATATATACTAATTTGTGCAGTGTATGGCAATACTATATCTTATTTTCTTGATTATCTATAGTATTGTATATAGTGAAGAAATATGTATATCTTAATTTTTTAACCGATAATTCTGGTTTATTTGTATTTTTTAATGAACCGGAACATTTTTGTGTCATATCGATTTTAACATCATTAGTAAATATAGAGCATATCTAGCGTTTATCGAATATGTAATATCATATTATTATGCTTTAATTAGATATTATCGAGTATCCGATTCACACCATGTTTTCATACCGCCGGTATGGAAAAAACCGGGCGATACCGTATTTCGACAAAAACCGGATTTCCAGATAGACCCGGAAAAATAATAAAAATATTTTTTAAAAATAAAAAAAATATACCGGTCTAGACCGGAACGATACGCCGGACCGGTATGAAAACATTGGATTCACATCAAGGGATTGAATCATAGTCCATCCGAATTTTCTTATCATGTCTATGTAATATCTAGGTTTATTTGACTTAACTATCATGTTACATGCATATATAGTAAATGGTACACTTTATAGACCATGTGACATGTGAACTTGTTTGCGTGAATGTGTATAGTGTTCAATTAATTGGTCCCCAACACGGGCCCTGGAGTGTCCAATCACAAAGTATAAATGTAAATTAATTAGGTAAAAATATATTTTACAAATTATAAATGTAAATTAATTAACTACAAATATTTTTTTATACTGAAGCTTGAAAATCAGTTTGTTATTAGGTTTTTTATTTTTTAGTCATTTTGAAATTAATATATATACTTATTTCCTCAATTATATAAATACTACAAATATTCAAAAGTTAGACCAGTGTTAAGAAAAAAAAAACAATGCATTACTTATGATTCATGTTTAGGGATATCAACAATTATCGGATTCTGATAACAATTATTGAATAAAAATAGGTTTTTAATTTGTTGTTCGTGGAGACAACTTTAAATATAAAGAATAAAAATAACACATACAATTTTAATGTGAAAAACTAAAAAAGAATGTGGAAAAACCAAATTGCCGAGAGGAAATCTTCTGTGACTAATTCAATAAAAGAATCAATAGAATAGTGCCATTAGGCGCAACAATAAGGAAACGTGATAGGAAATAAATGAGCAGTAGGTTGAAATGACGAAAAATTAGTCCTTCAATCTCCAAACCTTCTCATTTATATGCGCCTGCCAAGAAGACCATTACCTCGCTCAGCTTACTCAATATTATACATATTTCTCTCAATGTTATACAAAAAAATCGATGTCAATATAAATATTATACATATTTCCCTCAATGTCAATACCATTACTACAAAAAAATCAAAAATTAAATATGCATTTGAGGCTAATTCAATGTTTTTATAACGACTGGTATACCATCAGACACCATATTATATACTAAGAGAAGAATGTTTGTGTACAGACATTTTTTACTTTTCAAAGGATTTTTTGGACATTTCATAATTTCATTTTTAAAGTGTATTTGGACATTTTATATAATAAATTAAAATTGATTTTCAAAAGGTATTTTTTAGATTTCACAATTTTATTTTTCAAATATAATCTTATCTCTTTTCACGGTAGCGGTAGAAAGAGCGATCGAAATGAACGAAAACAACGTTACTACTGAACAACAATTTCTAATATATTTTAGCTTTCCACTCACAATTATCCAAGACTTTGTATATATCTATCTAATAATGTTTTCAGTTATTGACAATTATTTTTATACTATCAAGATGAATCTAAATAAATTCTACAGAACTTTTAGAACCCAATGATTGCCAAAACTGCAAAAATACATATACAAAAAGTATATAATAAAGAATAATATACAATTGTATATATACATAATTATTTTTGTATATGAGAACTTTTATTATTTTATAACATAAATTGTTACCATGAATGTTCTATTATTAAAATTATTCAAATAATAAACATCAACTATATCGCTTAATTTTAAATGAATTTGAATATATAATACATAATTTTTGAAACTGGTTCGATAGATGAACCGGAAACCTCTTCTATTGGTCGAACCAGATTTTGTATCTGTTCAAATCGATTTTTAAAAAGCATATATATTCAAAATATTAATATTCTATTCAGTAATAAAATAAATTTAAACCATAATTTTTTTCTAATTTAATTGTAAATGACTATAAAATATGATTTTGATTCTCTATTTTATTAAATATTTGACTAAATATAGGTCATTTGATCAAAATGTTGGCCCAATAGGCCTCATTTTAGTTGGTCAATTAGTTTTGACCGATTTTAGCATTTAAACTGAGATCGAATCGATTTTTGCTGATGTGGTTCGATTATGAGATAAGATAATTTTATCCGAGTAGATCAAATCGGTGTTAGCAGTTGTTCATGGTAGGTTCGATCGGCCGGTTGGTCTGAACCGGTTTAGAAAATCATGTTCCAATGTCACAATAGAGATATGTATAATTTAAATATAATTATTTCAATAACAAATGAGATACTCAATCAAATCTGTATACAATATATCAATCTTCAATAAAGTATAATTTATATTAAACGTAACTCTAAAATAAACCTAATGAAACCATATTAAGTAATATATTAAAAAATAGTTTATAAATTAAATTAATTATCGTACTAACAAAAAGTAATATGTCACATCATTTATTTTATTCACACTATAAAAATGTATATTAAATACTCAAGAAAATTATAAATGATGTTTGGAATAATGAATAAAAATATAGTAAAATATTAAATAGTAAAAAGAAATAAACATCTACTCAAGAAAGTCACTTTAATGGAAAGAAAAATGGGGTAGATGTTCAGAATCTTTTTCGGACAAAAGTTACCAATACTCAAGATCATTAGAAGCATTGTGAATATTAAAAAAATATTAAAAATTAAATGTTTTAATTTGAGTGGTGTTTGTAATTGACCCTTAATGTTTAAAATAGTGTAAAGACAGTGCTCCTAATGTTTGTAAATTGCATACAAAACTCCCGAAATTGATATAATGTGTGCGGTTGACCCCCCAAACTTTTAAATGTTGTAAACACCGTGCCCTCCAAGTTTGAAAATTGTGTGGTTGACCCATGAACTTCCGAAACTGTTTATATTTAACCCTTATACTCGTTAATATTTTAATCGTCCGATAGTTTATATTTGACTCATTAACATTGAAAAGATGTTATGACTATGTCTTTAAACTTTAAAAATTGTAAAAATAACGCATAAATTATCAAAACCACTTATAAGAAAAAAGACGAAAACTGTTACTATCCACTCGAGGGTCATTTTCGAATGGTTTTGAAACTTCGGGGGCTTCTCACACAATTTACAAACTTGGGACATCACATTTACACTATTTTAAACATTAGGGGTCATATACGCAATTTTCTCGTTTTAATTTATATAAAATTTTATGCATATCAAATGCGGATGTGATTAAAATATTATTACAATTTGTAATAATATATTAATATTTAATAATCAATGAACCTTTAACCTATCAAATTAGTAGTAAAATATATCAAATGTCACATAAAGGTGAATCTCATACCCAAAAATTGAACTATAAATTGGGAGGGAACAAATTTTGGATGTATAGATTGTTATCTCAAAAAAATTATTTTTAAAATTTATATTTTTAAAACTAGTTAAATACTTAAATATGATCCATCCGTGCAAAACTCATTTCGATGGATATTTTGTTTAAACATCGATTATGAATTTATTATCACAAGATAAATGTGAACAATATATTATGCCTACATTGTGTCAATGAGATCCACTATAAGAGTTTGAACATGGATTTAACTAGTGAATATCATATTATCATATTAGTTTTTCTTCATTGGTTTTGTATGTTGATCGACATTATAACTCGATATACATGGTCGGTCATACCAAGTCTTCCGAACTAAATGTAATCGATCCCCCAAATTAGTGTTACATTTTGTGTGTAATTTTCAATGTTTTAAAAACCGGTACAGACCGGTATACTAGACAATCTCATTGGATCGATATACCAGATATGTTTCGAGTATACTGGATATGTATCGGAATATTAAAATAAACTATAAAATATTCATTTTTTTTAATACCCGTAAAAAAACCGACCAAACCCGCAAACCCAACCCGATCAAAAAAAAACTCGTACCGACCGATATTTTGGCATCGGGTACGCCAGAAATTAATATTCATTGGAAATAAAACATTTAAAACATTGGTAATTTTGTGGTTTTTCATCGGAAATGAAGTTTTAAATTATTCATTTTATTCTCTAATAATTAATTAGTGTATTGGGATTGAAAATCAGTTTAGGTTCTTGAATTACGAAAAAGTTATAGGGCCTGGATCTGCAAAAGCCCTAACGTCTTTCTTCCCGTTCCCAAATCAATTCTTCTGCAGCAATTGCGGCCACCGTCGGCGTGATGGCTTCTCGTTTCAGGGCAATCTCACGGCCGGCCATGAGAATCTTTAAAGAAGCTGTTTCTGAAACTTCTACACGGCCATCCACCTTCTGTATCCGATCGACTAGCGCCGCTTCATCGCTCTTCTCGAGGTTTTTGTCTTTGTAATCAGACTCTTCAGCTGAATTGCTCATTTTTATTTAACTACAAATGATTGGTGATTTTTTCTTTGGAAACGATTTGCGTTTAGGCCGTTGGCTGAAATGGTCGCTCTACAATCACTCATGCCTCTCCATTCTGCAGTGTCGTCGGCTAGGCTTACATCTTGTCTAGGCGTCGACGCCAAAGGCTGCAAGTCTTTGTCTCAGGGTATGATCTGCAATGCCAACCCTGGAGTTTGATTCAATTTGTAATTTTTCAGTAAGCGCTTCTTTGTTCGTTCATATATTTTCTTCTTTTCGTTTTGTTTGTTTTACCTGCCTGCAATTGAGTTTAGATCGCTTTGCATTAGACTTAGTAACCATTTTCACACTTCTTATCAATTTTTTGAGTTTCAACATTTGGTGGCCTAACATGATCTGCTCTAAGTATTGCCTAGAATTAAACAATTGTTTTATGTTATCCTTATGATTATGCTCTGTCTGGCTCCTTATATACTGTTACTGTATTAATCTTAGAGCTTGGTCTCTGTGTCCCGCGATAGAGATGATCGAAACTCGCAAGAAGGTCATCATTTTTCATGCCTTATGATGAAACATTACTTTCTTCAGGTTCTTGCTCCTTTACCTTGATAGTCCAAATACTTGACTATTTTGATTCTGTAAGATTATTCAATCTGCCCATAATATTGATTCGGTCCAACATTCGATGAAATTGTCCGAACCATAACGGTATTTATCCATTGATTTGAGTTTATTGAGAAATAGAGTATTGGGTTGTTTAGGCCAAATAATGTTATGAAGAAACTTGTTTATCGTTTTAAGGTGCTCTAGCTATATGTCAATGTTTTCATATCGGATCGGTACGTCAAATATTGGGTTTCATCGGTATTTTTTGGTACCGCCTGATACCGGGTATTAGGGTCGGTTTTTCGGATCCGATGTTAAAAGACTAATTAAATATTATTATTTTTTAAATAAATAAAACAAAATTGGTACTGCTGATACTAGTCTATATGAAAACATTGGTATATGCCACACGACTATGTATGTCAAACATGTATTGCTTGTGTTCATATATATGCCCCAATAGAACCGAATCCTGCACTGTTTTAAATTTTTGGTATACTGAAAATTTCAATCATATCGATTTTGGTCAGTATTTAAACAAAATACTGGTGGATACAAGTTTTAAGCGGGTTTGGTCGGATGTAGTTTGCTTTATTTTAGAAAGAAAAAAAGATATTAGTTAATTTATTTTATTATTTTGCTATATATTCGACACATATTCGGTATGCTGGTGGAGGTGCACTAGTGCTAGTACTTTTGAATTTCATCGCACATTTGCGCTTTCAAGAACATAACTTGTAGTACAAGTATGAGTTTTGGAGCACAAGACATATCATTTTGAAGCTCTTAATTGAGAGAAACGGAAATTATGGTGTAAATGGGTTAGAATAAGAAAATTTGGGTGGGTTATCGGTTAGTTTTATGTGAGAAAATTTGTCGCAAGAAGTCGTCTATATAACGAAAACAGATGCAACACAATGACTTCTCATTGAGTTACCCATTCTAGTACTTTTGTCTTCCAAGCATGCTTAACTTCGTAATCCGAAGAAATGTGGTGCACTATTGCTAGTACGATCGCTTGAGAATCAAAATGCTCAATTTACGTACTATTTTTGCACTTCATCGCACCTTTGTGCTTTCAAGAACATAACTTGTTCAAATATGAGTTTTGGAGCAAAATACATCATTTTAAAGCTTTTAATCGAGAGAAATTGAAATTACGGTGGAAATGGGTTAGAATAAGAAAACTTGGGTGGGTTATCGGTTAGTTTTATTTAAGAAAATTTGTCGCAAGAAGTCGACTATATAATGAAAAGGGATGCAACACAATGACTTCTCATCAGGTCACCCATTCTAGTACTTTTGTCTCCCAAGCATGCTTGACTTATTATTCCGGGGAAAGTGGTGCACTATTGCTAGTACTATCGCTCGAGAATCAAAATGCTCAATTTACGTACTATTTTTGCACTTCATCGCACCTTTGTGCTTTCAAGAACATAACTTGTTCAAATATGAGTTTTGGAGCAAAATACATCATTTTAAAGCTTTTAATCGAGAGAAATTGAAATTACGGTGGAAATGGGTTAGAATAAGAAAACTTGGGTGGGTTATCGGTTAGTTTTATTTAAGAAAATTTGTCGCAAGAAGTCGACTATATAATGAAAAGGGATGCAACACAATGACTTCTCATCAGGTCACCCATTCTAGTACTTTTGTCTCCCAAGCATGCTTGACTTATTATTCCGGGGAAAGTGGTGCACTATTGCTAGTACTATCGCTCGAGAATCAAAATGCTCAATTTACGTACTATTTTTGCACTTCATCGCACCTTTGTGCTTTCAAGAACATAACTTGTTCAAATATGAGTTTTGGAGCAAAATACATCATTTTAAAGCTTTTAATCGAGAGAAATTGAAATTACGGTGGAAATGGGTTAGAATAAGAAAACTTGGGTGGGTTATCGGTTAGTTTTATTTAAGAAAATTTGTCGCAAGAAGTCGACTATATAATGAAAAGGGATGCAACACAATGACTTCTCATCAGGTCACCCATTCTAGTACTTTTGTCTCCCAAGCATGCTTGACTTATTATTCCGGGGAAAGTGGTGCACTATTGCTAGTACTATCGCTCGAGAATCAAAATGCTCAATTTACGTACTATTTTTGCACTTCATCGCACCTTTGTGCTTTCAAGAACATAACTTGTTCAAATATGAGTTTTGGAGCAAAATACATCATTTTAAAGCTTTTAATCGAGAGAAATTGAAATTACGGTGGAAATGGGTTAGAATAAGAAAACTTGGGTGGGTTATCGGTTAGTTTTATTTAAGAAAATTTGTCGCAAGAAGTCGACTATATAATGAAAAGGGATGCAACACAATGACTTCTCATCAGGTCACCCATTCTAGTACTTTTGTCTCCCAAGCATGCTTGACTTATTATTCCGGGGAAAGTGGTGCACTATTGCTAGTACTATCGCTCGAGAATCAAAATGCTCAATTTACGTACTATTTTTGCACTTCATCGCACCTTTGTGCTTTCAAGAACATAACTTGTTGTACAAGTATGAGCTTTGGAGCATGTTGTGGTCTAAAAGACCTGGGTATCAACAGTCGACAGGTTCGCAATAAATTGAACATGTTTTGATTTGTTTAAAATGAGAGAAACGATTATAAAATGAATAAAGCGATTAACACATAGATTTAACGTGGAAAACCCCTAGAGAAATGGGAAAAACCACCGGACTAAGAGCTTGAAATGCTCTTAGTCAATCGATTAATAAAACAATTTTGATATTACAAACAATAAAGACTTATGAAAATGACAGGCAAATAAGAAAGCACAAAGAGTGAAATCGACAGAGTAATAGCCTATTTCGTGCATCCAAAAGGTCTTCTTAAGCTAGTCTTTAAGCCATGTATTTATAGAGAGGAATCGTGCGTGGAAAACGCTCCGTAATCACCTATGATAAAGTCGTTTTCCCTTGACATAAAACATGGATGAACCCGAAGTGCAGAAAACGTGACCATGTCCGAAGTATGGAAAACGTGTGCATGTGTGAGCCTCGCTGTAACCGTTTGGACCGATCTAGGGGATCAGTCCCGGAAGCGCCGAGTTTGGTTAAACTCTAACCTTCGATCCTGATAGTTAATTGGGCATGCATATTCTTTAGCTATGTGGCCCTCCGGGTCCTATTACCTTAAACGAGTTAAACGCTTGCCAAATATTGGATCTTGAGTCTTATGGGTTCGTCTTCGTCATGTAAGTCGACCCAGAATGGTTTGGGTCTCCACCAGTTCGGGATACTGGGCTCCGGAGCTCTCATCAGATCACAAGACATATCATTTTGAAGCTCTTAATCGAGATAAACATAAATTTCAGTTTAAATGGGATAGAATAAGAACATTTGGGTGGCTTATCGGTTAATTTTATTTGAGAAAATATGTCGCAAGAAGTCTTCTATGTAACGAAAAGGGATGCGACATAATGACTTCTCATGGGGTCACCCATTCTAGTACTTTTGTCTCCCGAACACGCTTAATTCGATAATCCGGAGAAATGAGGTGCATTAGTGCTAGTAGGATCGCTCGAGATTCAAAATGCTCAATTTATGAACTACTTTTGCATTTCATTGCACCTTTGTGCTTTATGATAGAATTAATATAACTCGTTGGTAATTGCAAAATCACGACATATCTTATCAACACATAATATGTTCTAATATACTAGTATTATGTTGGACCCAACAAAGAAGGGCACGGGCATATATAGACTTTATGAGAACAATGAAGTCATAACTCGATATACCATGTAAAAGTATATTTATAAGGATTTTTAAAAAATTATACACAACAATATATTACTTATTTGGTATATTTTTATATCATTTATCAACTTATAATAAAGAATGACCTAGTTAACTTTATATCATTACAATATTTGTGAAAAATTATTGTAGAATCATGATAATTGAAGTAGCTCATTTTTTCAAAAGAAAAACAATCATAAATTGATGAATTTGCTTTTGGATAGAATTAGTATAACTCGTTTTTAATTACAAAATAACAATATATCTTATCAACACATACTATATTCTAAATAACTTTTACATTGTCAGTTCTCTTAAATACCATCCAAAGATATACAAAAAAAATTGATGTCTTTGATCCCAAATTTCGATAATTGACAAAGCTAAAATTACACATATATAGTTTTATGATACAAATAAAACTGCAATTTTATTACAATCATTCGATCATTATTGGAGTCGTCCGATATACCTGTTGTACCCGTTTTTAAAACATTGCAATTATTCGGGTGGTCTTGTTAATTGGTTTAATTTGAATTATAATTAAATGTTTAGACTTTAAAGTTTTAAATTAAGAGTTTAAAGTAGGAGTTATGAAGAGATAAAAATGGAATTAAAGCCTTATATAGATAAAAAAAATTAATATAAAAGATATTAATAAAATAATAAAATTTGGTTTTTTAATAGTTTTAGAAAATTGCTTACTCTTGATCTAGTAAGGCTTCTTTTAGAAATTCACATTAACTAATTATATATTTTTATAATTTCTTTTATTAATTAGATTTAAAAAGTTAATATGACTATTGGGCCTTATAAATTGAAGCCCTAGGATTGAATTGACGGATCGAGATCCATTAGCTGTGTATTAAGCCGCGTATTTGAAAAACAATGGAGATGAGATGGGGCGATCGCTGTTCTCCAATTTCTTAGTCCTCACAAGCGCTTCGTCACGCTTCATTTCGTCGATGTATGCTTTCGTTTTTCTTATTTGTTTCTTGGATATCCAGATTCTGTGCGTTGAAATGAATGCTTTGATGTTCTGAGTTAATGTGATGCAGGCCAAATGCTTTTCATCTACGCAGCTTGAATATTGGTCAAATTAATGGTGAAATGCATCCGTTACGGCGTTTGAACATTAGAAAAAACATCCGCTGCCTTTGCGGCGTTGCAGTTTCCGAGCCATCGACTTCTGAGTCATCCGTTACCTTCGCAAAGTAGTGCTTTCTTCCTTATTTTAGTTTTTTGGAGTAATTTTGGGTTCCATAAATGTAGTGTAGTGTTCACGGTCTTGTTCTGAAATCGGTGGAGCAAAATGATTGTATTTTAGAGTACATCTATGTGGACACTATGTATGTAATGCGCCTTTTGTCCTTATATTCTTTTATTAGCCTTCTAATTTCATTAGTTATAAAGCATTGCGATGTGTGTGGGTGAATTCATTTTATGTGATATCCCTAAAAAGATACTTGTTTATTCGCTGTAGAAAAAGAGTAGTCTCCGGTGTGCAGCCAACTGGTTCAATGCACCTTGGGAATTATCTTGGTGCCATCAAGAATTGGATTGAGTTGCAGGTTTGTTGCGAGTTATGGTTGCTATATTCACGTATCATTTCATGGGTATTTAATATGTCGGAAACTAAGAATTATCGCAATTTTAATGTATGTATAATGCATCTTGCTCCGTTGCTGATCACATGTCAAGTATTCTGAAGTTAATTTATCTTCTTTTGGAATTTTTAAATCGCATATGTCTTCAGTTCAAGCTTATAGATCTGATAAATGATTTCAAACATTTCTTTCATGCGTATATCTTAGTTTATTGTGTTTAAATCTTTGTGAGCTTAAATATCTCTACCTGGGGTTTGGCTTGACTATTGTCATTTTTCATGCAGGATTCGTATGAAACCTTATTTTTCATTGTGGATCTCCATGCGGTATGCCAAACCTCAATAATAGTATTTTCTGCCATTAGTTTCTTGATTTCAGTGTCTACAATCAGATTTTTATTCGTGCTAGTTTTTTATCTGTGGTGCAAAAACAAATTAGATAAGAATATGAACCTTGTTGAAAAGCATAGTTATTCAATATGAAATCAACGGTTTAATTTTATCCTCAGAACTGGCTAAATCTGAACTGCAATGTTATTTTAGTATAATAATCGCTATACCAAAAGCCATTTTCCCCTTAATTGTAAAGATGGAGATTTTTATATATCAATCCACAGATAACTTTGCCTTACGACACACATCAATTGTCTAAATCAACAAAGGATACAGCTGCTCTGTATTTGGCATGTGGTGTGGATACTTCCAAGGTCAGGCATTATGAATTTACAGCTTCCATTCTTGTTCTGGATGGATCAATAATCCATAATACCTACGTGTTTGACTACAGGCCTCAGTCTTTGTGCAGTCTCATGTGCATGCTCATGTAGAATTGATGTGGCTCCTGAGTTCCATGACACCTATCGGGTGGCTCAATAGAATGATTCAATTTAAAGAAAAATCACGAAAAGAGGTGGGTTTTTTTGCATGTTCAAAAGACTTCTTGGCTAAGAGTATGATTCCATTTTTTAACAGCATGTAACAACCCTATTTTGACTTTGATGCAGAGTGATGAAAATGTTGGAGTGGCACTTCTAACCTATCCTGTGCTTATGGCTTCTGATATACTTTTGTATCAAGTAATTCACTATATAATCAAGCTCCTTTTATTTTCTCTTAAATGAGCTACTTTGTTGCAACCATTTGAGTAATGTAATACACCTGTTGGTGGTGCTGTTTGCAGTCTGATTTTGTCCCCGTTGGTGAAGATCAAAAGCAGCATCTTGAACTGACACGAGAATTAGCAGAACGTTTTAACCATTTGTATGGAGGAAGGAAGTGGAAGAAGCTAGGAGGGTATGGCATTTCTGATTGATGTTCATTTCTAATGGGTTTTTTTCTAAAAGTAATTCTATCAATGTTCTTTCCTATTACTTGTACATTGTAATTTTCATAGGAAAACTAAATGATTTTTTTGATCCACTTGTTCTGGAAAAAGTCGTGGCAGCTCCATTTTCAAGGTGAGTGATATTTGGGTTGTTATACATATTCTTGGTCTGAGATAGTCTCAACATTCCATTTTTCAATGTATGTAGGTTCCTGAACCCCTTATCCCACCAACTGGAGCCCGTGTAATGTCTCTCACTGATGGCCTTTCCAAGGTATGAACTGTAAAACTCTCATGTTACGGAAACTTTCTTTAAAATTTGGTTTTCTCCATCTTTTTGGGATTCATCAATTCAATTCATTTATCATGATCTTTCTCCAGTACCCATCATCAATTCAATATAGGGCGTTCTCTATGCACCTATCATGTGTTTTTCTGTTGACAATGTGATTATCAAGCATCTTATTAACACTTGCTTCATTTTCATGTTTGAAGATGTCTAAATCAGCTACGTCTGATCAATCTCGGATCAATTTGCTTGATTCAAAAGATGTGAGTTTCTCATTTCTTTTTTTACATTGCTTTTTATGCTGGATATTGTGATTGTGATATCAAGTGCGGTCAAATATATATATACATAGAACACAGACAGTCAAAAGTAATTTTCTATTATGGGATTCTCTTAGAAAGTAAGTGCTAACAGAAATCATTGTTGATTTCGTGAGAATGTATTAGTGACCCACACTTGATTTTCAAAATGAAGAAACTCATTAGTTTATCTTTGACGCCTTTTCTGTTTTTTCTATGTTTCGCCTTGAATATTAGGCATCTTATTCGATCCGAACTAGCCGTGTTTGACATGTTCGTGTTTGTTCATAGTATAATTCGAACGGAAAAAACTGTTCCAACATTGTTCATATTTCTAAACTTTTGTTCATGTTCGTATTCGTGTTCGTCTTTGTTTTCGCTTTCGTGTTTGTAGTCATGTTTATTTGTGTTTGGATATTTTTGTTTTGTGTTTGAATTCGAGTTAAGATCCGTTCGTTGTGCTTGTGCATAAATAGTATAAAAATACTCAAATTCAAATGTTCGTGAACATGTTAGNAAATATAATTGCTCTGTTCAAATTCAAAACAAAACATTCAACGCCAAGATGATCTCAGTTAAAAGAAACTCAGAATGAAAACCTTCTCCTTCCTAGTCAAATAAAACCTGAAGGACTAATGTTATGAGTATGTGTAAAACTCGACGATACAGATGCTAAAAAAGCAATATCAATCATGGTCCAATTACCTCTTCTTGAATATTCCTACCAATTAATACAATGAAAATGAGAAGTAAATGATCATGTAGGCTAACCCTCTTTTCTCTAGCGAGATAAACATGTCCAAACTTTCCTCTGCCGAGAGGTTTCCCTATGTCAAAATCATTTAATGTCCACCTCTCCTTCTCAGCTGCTGCTTTCTTTGTAGAAGCCTGATATAAATAGGGTAAATTCAGGCCTAACGAGCCATAGAACACTAATAAAACATTAAACCGAACGTGCATATATTGCACCAACATAAAAACCAAAATCCGGACTAATGCAACCGTGTTGTTTCTTCCCTAAAAATTATCTTAGAAAGTTGATAATACGGATAATGAGAACAAACAAGACTAGAAGCGTGTATAATTTATTTTTCCAAGTTCCAATTTTAATGAAACGAAATTTCAATACAGTAAATTCAACTTATGAATAAATGATCCTTAACGATGGAATTAGGAAACTAACATGTAGTGCAGGTAATCAATCACACATTACCAAAAATCAGACGTACATATCAATTAAACCTGTCCATTTTCAAGTTCCCATTAAACAAATACCATTGTTGCAGAAAGAATGCGTCGCTACGGGGAATCAACGAGAAAAACAGAAAGAAATCCACGAAAGAAGAAACTATTCGTCAAAAATTCATAATATACATCTAAATCAAATAACATCCAAGATTTCGGAGAAAAATACAAAAACGACGGATTTCAATCAATACAAAACATCAAACGATCATTCATTTAATATTAAAATTGAAATTCCCGATCATCATACCTGACGTAACACCACGTCAACCGTCATTTCCAAGAATATCACGAACACTCCCAAAATGTGAGAAATTATCAGGAAGGGGAGCGTCGTGTGCGCATCTGGAGAAAGAATGCGATCTTAATTTGAACTTCAAATGAAATATATAAAAAAACCAGGCTTAGTTTTGTCTTTTCACTAGCTCAGAACCAACGGTCAAATTTTGGATCATCTATACCGAAAACACGTGGCATCATCCCAACCCAACAGACAAACAACAGAAAAGGCCCATCCAACCTTGAATTGAAGCCCAAACAAAACTTCCATTCAAATTAGGTTAGGCTAATCACCCACATTTAATGGTAGCATGCTATTTAACTAATTAGATATTTAATAAAGTCATAATCTAGTATTAAGCTAAGATTATATAGCTTGATATAGTAATTTATCTGTTTTTTCTAAAAATATTAAAACATTTAAGTGAAAAAATAATAATGAAATAGCCTTAAATTAAAGATGTTGGGCTCCATGGACCATGGGCATGCTTGATGCATAACCAAAGCCACGAAACACGTGGAAATGTACGAAGGTATCACGTGATGGGAGTGTCATGTGGCATATCGACAGATTTTATAAGATGGGCATTGGCTAATATTTTTATTAATTTTATATATTTTTCTTTATCATAAGGTAGAAACTAAGGCATAATTTTAAATTATTAAATCTATTATATTGATTTGTAAGTGAACAAAATTCTAGATTACTGTGAATTTTTGTATCCCTTTTCAATTGGAATTGGATAGCCCGCCAAAAAAACTTCATATTAGAATCAATCTTTTAAAAACCGGTACCAGCTGGTATATCGGAAAAACATTGGATCGATATATCGGATATGTATTGCATATACTGGGTATGTATCGTATCTGTACAGTAATATTAAAATAAATTAAATTAGAAATATTCATATTTCTTTCATAAATCAAATAAGTTAGATTCGACCTCAATCAGCTAAAAAACCTGTATCGATCGGTATTTTGTCAAAATACCCGTCGAAGCCGTTATGAAGAAAATTTCCGCTATACCAGACTGGTACTTATGAGAATTTTATGACCGGATACCCTGCAACGGGTAAGGCCCAATTACGATTGGGCCGACCCAAGTAACAAAAGGCGAACTCGCGCGGCCCGAAATCCTCAGCTTAGCATATTTGAGATAACTCGCCTGATGTTCCACATTTTAGGACCGAAGCTGGACTTAACGAAATAAAGAGCGTGTGATAAGTGATCTCATTTTTCGGTCCAAACGGTTATAGCCCACGCGTTCCACGCTCCGGGCCTCCACATGTTTACCACGCTTCGGGCCAGACCACGCTACGGTCCCAACCACGTTTTACATTGTGCGACAACAACCTTCAACAAACTTGTCAGAGTCAGTTACAAGACATGGATTACACACGCCCTCAGCTCTATAAATACTAGGCTTGACAACGGAATTAGCAGGACCTTTTGGACGCGTAAGAACATGCTGTTACCTTGCTGGAACTCTTATCGCTTTCTTGTACCTCGTCATTTTCGTAAACCTCGGCTATCTTTGTAATGAACTACTGTTCAATTAGTGGATCGGCTAAGAGCTTTTCCTACTCTTAGTTAAGTGGTTTTTTTCCCATTTCCCGGAGTTTCCACTCTAAAATGTCTTGTCTGTTTCCTTATTTGCATTACTAAATTGTTTCCTCACCACAAACAAATTAAAACCGAGTTCGTTTCTTAACGAACCGGACGACTGTTGGTACCCCCTAAAAAGGGACCATAACGTTTGGCACCGTCCATGGGGACGATTCTCTAATCCCATTCGAGGTTTCTACCAGGGATAGGATAATCAAAGGCATGACAACTGAAACTTCGACAAATGATAGTGACGTGCTTCCCAACAGTCTCATAGCCCCAACATTCTCTCTACAGGATCTGGAGGCTGTTATCAGAAAGATAGTACTAGATATTACGTCGGAGAGAAGTGGAACAGAACCACTGGCTATTACAAGCCATGTTCTGAGAAGTAGAGGGTATGAGAGTGTAATAGCCAGGAAAAAGGTATGTCGGGATAATAGTAGAAAATATGGTGATAAAGTCTAGAGGAGAAATAACGAGAGATACGGGAACGAAGGAACGATAAAAAGAAACAAAAAGATTTAAATGAAAAGCATGAGATAAAGGAGAGGGGAAAATGAAAAGAATGAGGGGTCAAAATGTGAATTAGGGAAGTTAAAACCTCTATAAATAGGGGTTAGAAGGCCCAAAAACCAAGTCATTTATCACTAAACTGCAAAAATGTACGGAAAAACGCCAAAGCATCAAATTATCGCGGAAATTTCATGATCAGTGCAAATTGTCGCGGAAATTTCTAGGCACTTTTATCCAGGAAATTTTGGGTAAGAACTTTGTCGCAGAAATGTTTCAAATGGAAAATTATCGCGGAAAAATTTCACGTTGAGAATTGTCGCGGATTTTTCGAAGAGGAAAATTGTCGCGGATTTTCAGAGCTTGATAAATTGTTGCGGAAACTGAATTACGTGTTGTTTTGTCGCGGATTTCAGGAATAGAGTAGTTTTATCACGGATTTGAGGAACAGAGTGATTTTATCGCGGAAATATACAATTAGGGTGTTTTCGTCGCATTTCGACGCCGGATCGTGAAGGAGAAAGATACGAAGGGTCTACGGTAACCAAACAGTCAACAATAAGATAATAACGTCAAAAAAATGAAGTACTAAAATATGTTACGGATTGTAGGGAAGCACCGGAGATCATAACAAGCAAAAACAACAGGTAAGCGGAGTGAACACAATATAGTAAGGGAAGGTTCAGGCTTAGGGAACGTGATTGAGTTAATAAAGAAGAAAGAAAAGACACGAACGAACTAAGACTCGGGCTGAGGAAGGATGTACCGTCCGACCGAACCCGGCATCGTGCCTAGCACACGAATCGCCAAAGGAAGGGCATGCCTGATGAAGGGAACGATAAGTTCCAAAGAGGAAAGGATACGTACGAAAAGGGCAGAACGGATCCGGGTGGAAAAAGGGGTAGCGCCTAAGTACCCACCCGGGGAAGGGAAGCATATGGCCCGTCGAGTCATCCAACAGCTAACGGTTGGCTTGGGCGGGACATGCACCGAGCATGTTAATCTCGGCAACAGTAAAGTTAATGAATGATGGAAATGATAAGGGTAAAAGAAGAGGGAAATAAGAAAACGGTTAAGTGAAATGGTTCATGTGTGTGTGTATGATGTAACTAAGAAGTAAGAAAGATAATGTGTAGTGTGTGTGAAGTTTCCTTTAATAGATTGTGACCGCTTTACAGATTTTGTAGGTGACGCAGGTGAGATATGATAGGGACGGGGAAGGAGGTCGTCGGTTGTCCGGTGATAGAGTCCGGTCCTTCGGAGAACACTCTAAATTATGCAGTCGTACTTTAATGTTTTGAACTATGTTTTAAATTGCTTTCGAATATTTCCGTTTTAATTATCATGTTTTAACAAAACAACTAGGCCCAAATTAGGGTCGTTACAACCAGCCTCTATCAGTCCTGTGGAGAAACAGACAGCCGAGGTGGCTAATTTGGAACTTTCGAATGAGACGTGGTTTTTATTGGTTTCCATAACCGACGAGCCATCTTGGAAGGATGCTATGGTAAATTATCTAATCAGGAGAGAATTTGTAATAGCCAGGAAAAAGGTATGTCGGGATGATAGTAGGGAATATGGTCATAAAGTCTATAGGAGAAACAACGAGGGATACGGGAACGAACAGAAGAAACGAAAAGATTTAAATGTAAAGCATGAGATAAAGGAGGGGTAGAAATGAAAGGAATGAGGGGTCAAAATGTGAATTATGGAAGTTAAAACATCTATAAATAGGGGTTAGAAGGCCCAAAAACCAAGTCATTTATCACTAAACCGCAAAAACGTACGGAAAAACGCCAAAGCATCAAATTATCGTGGAAATTTCATGATTAGTGCAAATTGTCGCGGAAATGTTTCAAGTGGAAAATTATCACGGAAAATTTCACGTTGAAAATTGTCACGGATTCTTCGAAAGAGGAATATTGTCGCGGATTTTCAGAGCTTGATAAATTATCGCGAAAACTGAACCATGTGTTGTTTTTTCGCGGATTTCAGGAATAGAGTAGTTTTATCGTGGATATCAGGAACATAATGGTTTTATCGCGGAAATATACAATTAGGGTGTTTTCGTCGCATTTCGACGCCGGATCGTGAAGGAGAAAGATACGAAGGGTCTACGTTAACCAAACAGTCAACAATAAGATAATAACGTCAAAAAAATGAAGTACTAAAATATGTTACGGATTCCAGGGAAGCACCAGAGATCATAACAAGCAAAAACAACAAGTAAGCGGAGTGAACACAATATAGTAAGGGAAGGTTCAGGCTTAGCGAACGGGATTGGGTTAATAAAGAAGAAAGAAAAGACACGAACGAACTAAGACTCGGGCTGAGGAAGGATGTACCGTCCGACCGAACCCGGCATCGTGCCTAGCACACGAATCGCCAAAGGAAGGGCATGCCTGATGAAGGGAACGATAAGTTCCAAAGAGGAAAGGATACGTACGAAAAGGGCAGAACGGATCCGGGTGGAAAAAGGGGTAGCGCCTAAGTATCCACCCGGGGAAGGGAAGCATATGGTCCGTCGAGTCATCCAACAGCTAACGGTTGGCTTGGGTGGGACATGCACCGAACATGTTACTCTCGGCAACAGTAAAGTTAAAGTATGATGGGAATTATAAGGGTAAAAGAAGAGGGAAACAAGAAAACGGTTAAAAGGAATGATTTACGTGTGTGTGTATGGTGTAATTAAGAAATGAAAAGATAATGTGTAGCGTGTGTGAAGTTTCCTTTAATAGATTGTGACCGCTTTACAGATTTTGTAGGTGACTCGGACGAGGTATGAGAGGGACATGGGAAGGAGGTCGTCGGTTGTCCAGTGATAGAGTCCTGTCCTTTGGAGAACACACTAAATTATGCTGTCGAACTTTGTCGTTTTCGAACTACGTTTTAAATTTACATTCGAATGTTTTCATTTTATTAGCACGGTTTAACAAAACAGCTAGACCCAAATTAGGGTCGTTACAGAGAGTGACCCCGACGCGCATAACTCTGATGATGAGGAAATTATTAGGCACGGCATAACAATGAGGAGACCGAGATATCGGTCTATCCCTCCTCCCCCAGCTAGAGCTCCAACTCCCGCTCATGGAAATGATCAGGAGCATATGCAAAGACGTATTGACGAGCTCACCAGGGAGTTGGAGAGCATGCGCACGCTGAGGGATTGCGGGCTCGATCTGGGGCGTAACCCTGGTTTACTCAACAGGGCCATGGAGGCCCCGATCAGGCGGAATAAAGATGATGACTGGTGGCACAATCTAAATGCGGCCCAGATGTCATCCCATCAATCTGAAAGCGTATCCGCCGCTTTGGAAGATTTGATGCTCTATTTTTCCGAAGAGATCTAGACGGCAGTTCTAGATCGACACTATCGCAACCCCGAGGGGTTGCCGAAGTTTCGTGGCGACGGAGATAAGATCGATCACGTTGCTGATTTTGAGTTACACATGGGAACGGTTCGGGCCTCAGATTCACTAAAGTGCCGCATCTTCGCGGTAGGATTACAAGGCGATGCCCGAACCTGGTTAATAAATTTGCCGGCCCGATCCATACAGTCGTATGGGGGATTTATTTTGGCTTTCTCTGAGCAGTTTGCTCCAAATGTAGGACTGCCCCGAAGCATGCATGAACTATATAAGTTGAAATATATTTCGGCAAAAATGAGTCTTCGGTCCTTCATGGAAAAATTTAATAGGACCGCTCGGGGCATCAAGCTGGAGCTCCGAGATAAGATTGATATTCTATAGCAGGTCTTGGGACCGTGTGGCCTTTCGGCCAGTTTGGTGAAGAGCCAACCATCTACCTTAGGAAAGATCATTCAAAAAATCAATAAGTATATTAAGGTGGATGAAGCACTGGGATCGAGTTATCGGAAGCCTAGCGGGAATTATGAACCCGCATGTAATCATATGGTTTCTTACCCTAAGAAGCAGTCGCGAGAAGTAGCAGCTGTAACTGACCCCCCGAAGCAGGAGGACAATCGGGTGTATTGCGAGCTACATCACAGTCGCGATTACCTGACGTTGAAGTGTCCGCTGTTGAAAGAGACAGTAGCGGCAATGAATAAAGAAAGGCCTGATCGGAATGATCAGAAAGGCAAACGAGATGAAACTCCCCGAATGGGCCATCAGGGTGACGATCATCACAGGCCGCGGGGAAGAGATAATCGGGGACAACCCTGAAACTATAATGATAGAACGGAGGACCGAAGGTCTCCTCCGCCAGAGCAAGATAGAGGCCAACACGGTCGAGAGAACCGTGGCCAGGGCCGAAGAAGAAGATGGCGGGGCCGTGGCGGCAGAGCCCCGCAAAACGAAGGTGGAAGACAGGAGCAGCCCGCTCCTCCACCTGCCGAAACGGGTGCCCAACATCCTCAAAATGAGGCGGCACCCAGAGAAGTAGCCGGAGATATTTATGTTATCTCCGGAGGATTGAGAATCAATGAATCGGTTCGGGACCAAAAGAGAACAGCGCACGGAGACTCCGCTGAGAGCTACGAATTTGTCGCGCAAGTTAAGTATGATCTAGCCGAGCGGTCCACTTCCTTCGGGGACTATATTACTTTCACTATGGCCGATCGGGATCGGATTATCGATCCATGTGATGATCCCCTCACCATCACTGGAATTATTGGTAATCATCGGGTCCACAGGATCTTGGTGGACACCGGGGCTTCGTGCAATCTGATGAAGCACGAAGTGGCTGAGATGCTGGGAGTTGCGGCTCACAATCTTCCGATCACTAATATAACCCTCTGCGCATTTGACCAGAGAAGTGTCATTCCATGCGGGAAAATTTTATTCCAAGTTGCCCTAGGACTCCAATCTAGGGACCGATCGGAGATTTTGGAATTCATCGTCATTATCGGACGGACCGGCCTCAGTAAGTTCGAGGCTGTCCCTTCTACTTATCATATGATGCTCCAATTCCCCTACGCTCATAGAGTCATTTCTGTAAAGGAGGATCAAAAGGTAGCAAGACAGTGCTACATGAGCTCGTGCCGAACTTTGGCACCTGTTAAGAGGGCCCGAGTGGATTTGCTTGAAGAGCCGCTGCACCCGAGGCAAGCCATGGAACCTGTTGGGTTCAAGCTTATTAATTTGGTTGAGGATGACTCAACCAAAACTACTCGCATCGGAGCACATCTAGCCATTGCTTTTGAAGAAGAACTTATCCACTTGCTAAGAAGCCATGTGGATATATTCGCCTGGACCCCGAATGATGTTTCGGGGATTGACCGATCCAATAGTGAGCATCGAATCAACACTAAGCTTGGTGCAAAGTCTATTAGGCAGAAGAAGAGACATTATTCTCCCGAAAAAATCGAAGTTATCCGGGTTGAAGTGAACAAACTACTACGGTCGGTGTTTATTAGAGAGATCCACTATACTGAGTGGGTTGCAAACCCAGTGGTGGTCTCCAAGGCAGACGGGAAATGGCGGATGTGTATTGACTTCACTGATGTCAACAAGAGGTGTGAGTCGGATCCATTCCCACTGCCACATATTGATCGACTAGTGGATGATGTGTCTGGCAGCAAAATGATGAGTACCATTGACGCTTACTCCGGGTATCATCAAATCTTCCTTACTGAGGAAGATCAGAAAAAGTCATCATTCATTACCGAAGATGGCGTTTATTGCTATGTGGTTATGTCATTCGGCTTGAAATACGCTGGAGCAACATACCAAAGGTTGGTCAACAAAATTTTTAGAGATCTAATAGGTCATATGATGGAAGTGTATGTTGATGATATGATTATCAAGTCTATGAATGATGAAGACCATATTTCCTATTTGTCTCTTTGTTTCGAAGTATGCCGCAAACATAAACTCAAACTAAATCCGAATAAATGTTGCTTCAGGATCCGAAGTGGAAAATTTTTAGGATATTATGTTTCAGAAAAAGACATAGAGGTTAATCCTGACAAAGTGCAGACTATTATTGATATGCAACCTCCAAGAAACACAAGAGAATTCTAGAGGCTTACGGCCAACTTGCTGCACTAAGCATGTTTATTTATAGATTCACAGATCGGGCCTTGCCATTTTTCAGAGTGTTAAGGAAAGCAAGTTATCTAGACTGGACCGAAGAGTGTGATCGGGCCTTTTCAGATATGAAGACCTATTTAAGTACCCCTCCGATGATGGTAAGTCCAACTTGTGATGAACATTTGTGCCTATATCTAGCGGTATCAGAAGTTGCCGTTAGTGCAGCTCTAGTAACCATCCGAGATGATGTTCACATACCTGTTTATTATGTGAGTCATTCCTTGGTGTCTGCCGAAACTAGATATACTACCTTGGAAAAGTTCATGTTGGCTTTAAAGAAGACTGTATCGAAGTTGAAGCATTAAGTTCATGTTGGCTTTAAAGAAGATTGTATCTAAGTTGAAGCATTATTTTGAGGTAGAACGGTTTATGTCTACACCACTGTTTTCATACCGGACGGTATACCGCCGGTATACCACCCGGTACATCAAATTTCGCTCGGTACCGGTATTTTTTTTCGTACCGCCCGGTACCGGGTATTCGGGTCGATTTGTGGATTTTTTCGGGTCTAATCCTAAAATACTAATTAAATATTAATATTTTTAAAAGATAAAATAAAATAAAAATTGGTACCATCCGGTATACCAGTCGTACCGCTCATACCGGTCCAGACCGGTACGTAATTCTGGACCTGTATGAAAACATTGGTCTACACTGACCAACCTCTGAAGGTGATTCTTAAGCAACCGGATCTAAATGAGAGATTAGCGAAATGAGCTATTAAACTCAGCTCTATGTATCTTGAATTTTTGCCCTGAATGGCCATCAAGGCTCATGTTCTCGCTGATTTTGTGGTTGAAATGACCCGATCAGCCATATTTCTAAACCAATAGGATGATCGATGGACCGTCCATGTAGACGGATCAACATTCGGAGGAAGAGGGGCGGGCATTACCCTCACAACGCTACAATGTGATCTTATTCATTCCGCAGTTAAATTCTCCTTTGCTGGAACAAATAATGTGATGGAATATGAAGCTGTGTTATCGGTAATGACCTTGGCATAAAAGATAGGAGTTAGCAAAGTGTAAATGTTATCAGATTCAAAGTTAGTGGTGGAGCAATTCGCAGGGAGATTTGAAACCCATGATCCAATGATGAAATTATATTGCGCCAAAGTCCTGGAATTATCCAAAAAATTCAGTGAATTTTCTCTTAACCATGTGCCACGTGAGCAGAATAAGGTTGCTGATGCACTTGCCAGGTTGGCCGCGGACATATCTGACATGGGACCGGACACTATTTCGGTCCATATCTAGAACCGACCTTCGGTTGAGATATCAATGATTGAGCAGTCAGTTGAAGAAATTGGGGCTTTATGCCACGAACTCCAGGGCCTGAATATTAGCACCACTGAATCTCCTGGGGAACCTATTTGGATGGACCCCTTTATTAAATATCTAACAAACGGCTATCTTCCTAAAGACAAGTCAGTGACCAGAAAAATAGAAGTCCGGGCTAAGAGATATGTTCTAAGTGACGAGCGATTGTTTAAAAAGAGTTTTGAGGGCCCGCTGTTACGTTGCCTATCCCCTATTGAGGCTGAAGCTGTCATGATTTATGTTCATGAAGAGATATACGGTATTCACTCAAGGGCTCGATCTTTATATCATCGCGTCATCAGAGCTGGATACTTTTGACCGACATTGCTCGGAGATGCCAAGAAGTATACCAAACGTTGTGAATATGTCAATATCATGCTCCGGTCCCACAACTTTCTGGGGCTCCCTTATCGGTGACCCCTTTGCCTTGTCCATTTGACAGATGGAGAATTGATATCCTCGGACCTTTCCCTCGATCACTAGGGCAAAGGAAGTTATGTATTGTGATAGTAGAATATTACTCGAAGTGGATTGAAGCAGAGGCATTGGCCTTTATCTCCGAGGAGGTTGTAAAGCACTTTTTATGGAAATATATTGTGAGCCGCTTCGGGGTACCCCGAGCACTTATATCAGATAATGGGACCCAGTTTCGGGGAAAGAACGTTCGGATTTATGTATTAAGTTGGGCATCACCCAATATTTCTCGTCAGTGGCCCATCCCAAAACTAATGGACTTACGGAAATATCTAACAAGGTTATCCTGAAAGGATTGCAGACCAAGTTAGAAGATTTTGAAGGAAAATGTCCCGAATATATCTATGAGGTCTTGTGGGTGTGTCGAACTACACCCCGCTCAAGACCTAGGAATCACCATTCTCATTAGTATATGGGTCCAAAGCAGTTAGCCCGGTGGAGGTAGCCATACGATCACCCCGAATATCTCAATATAACGAGCATATGAACGGCGAAAGGAGATTGTTGGATCTCGAAATGATCGAGGAAAAGAGAGATGTGATTTACGCGTGGATGTGTTCCTATCAACGAACAATGGAACATACCCATAACAAACGAGTCCTCCCAAGGGAATTCTCTGAAGGATACCTCGTCCTTAGAAACATAAGGGTGCAGAGGAACGTCAAAAAGCTGGACAGAAATTGGGAAGGACCATATCGGGTACTGAAGAAACTGGAATATGGTGCATATAAGCTAGAAATGTTGGATGGTGATGAGATCCTCCGAACTTGGAACATCATGAATCTAAGACGGTATTTCTTGTAAATCTTTGATTAATAGTTCTGACTCAATAAATACACATTCCTCCAAACATAAGTAGAGCACAAATAAGTATAATACAAACTGTTTCTAATTAAATGATGGACCGACCCTGGAGTCAGATGATTTAGGATGAGTCTGGACTGGTGACCGAAGCTACTTATCCAAAAGGCTCCCAAGTTGCAGTGATCGCTCTGACGAGTCAGATGCTCCTGTGCTTGCCCAGTCCCAAGAATGAGTTGCGATTCTCCTAGAACTCACTACGAACTAGACATCCCCTTCAACTACTTTCATTCTTCGGAAACAACCCTTGTACTTATGAAATTTGCTACAAAAGAAGAAATGAGAGTCAGCCTATCAAGATACAAGTTTGGACCTAATGTAGGACATATGCAGAACCAGAGCTCGGCCAATACAACCTACGGGAATTCAATAGAATCGGGGTTTGGCCGAAGCTTGCTACGGGACTCATAATGAACCCGGGCCCCGCCTTTCCAATTCAACTGTGATCCCAATGACGGAATAAGAGTGATCCACGCACAATGTAGGATGACCAATCTAGTTAAAACCAATGAAATTGAACCAAGTGTATGATCGGGGACCGATGAGTTTGCACTCTATAGCCAGCCCCGATCTTACACTTGGTGGTCGATTATTTTAAAACACACTAGTTTATTTTTAAAAGATCAGTTCTAATAACCTTATTCTGACTTTAAAAAGAAGGAATGGAGAGGAAAAGAAACTTTCATTAAGAATAAGAAACGAAGCATGGATAAAAATACAAGTAAGATCTAATTATCCTGCCCATCTTCCTTATCCTCCATTCCTTGTTCATTCGGTCCGGGCCGCGAGTTGCTTCAGCTCTTCCTCTTGATCGGCCACCTTCTGGTTGACCGCTCTTTCCATTTCTTCAAAAAGGTAGATGAATGGATCGTCCTCCAGAACGGGTTCCTCCAAAGACAGAATCATTTAAAAATTCTCATCCTTCTCCAGAGGTTCGATCATCTTCCACCTCTTGTCCTCAGGGGAAAGCCCGAATTGCTTCGTAACCTGATCTCGCATGTTATCCAGGTACTTAGTAATATACATTCCATGTATGTTATCCGCCAAAGCGAATAGCAAAGGGGACCAAGCGAATCCCATGACTGCTTCCCGTACCGAACTTTCTGCTGAAGTGCGGGTTCGAGCCAGTTCCTCCTCCAAGCTCGTTTTATCCTCTTGGGCCCGAAGCAGAAGCTCGTTAAGTTTATTCCTCTTCTCCTGGGACCGAGCTTGGACTTCGTTGATTTCATCGTCTTTGGCCCACAGTTTGGCCTCCATTTCCTCATGAGCTACTTTGTCTTTCTTGTCCAGCTCGGAGACTTGATCTATTAAGAGCGAGATTTCCGTCCCAGCTCTTAACAGTTCACTATCCAACCGGTCTCGGTCCTCTCGAACCGTGACCAGTTCGTCATGCTTGATGTCAACTTGCCTTTTGGCATGGTCAAGTTGATCTTGGACTATTTGGGACACAACCTGGTCACCCTGGCTCTTTTCCATGATGATCGCGGTTGTGAAGCCTTTCCTCAGCATTTGCATAAGATGTTAAGGTCAGAAAATAAACCTTCGGGCCTTAATATCAAGGGAACTTACCTTCGTCGCGAGGTCGAGGAAACCTTCAATTATTTCTTCCTCATACATGTCTGGTTGAACATTGTCTGGGTTCTGTTCCCCGTAGAGATGGAAATCTTCAATGAAGGCACTCATCCAGGAGGCCAACTTTTTCCATTTTTTAACCCTGTCTAGCAGGCCCAAGGCAACCCCCCAATCGGAGTTTGTCTTAGGGATCAAGGCAGGGTCCTTCAAAACAATTCCCTTGGTAAGGACCGAAGCATCCCCTCATTTCTTTAGCCTTTTAAAAACCATCGGGGCTTTTGCTTCGGTCGCTCTCGTTCCTTTACCCAAGGGGACCGATGGCAGGGAGACGTTTGCCTTAATGTTGGGGTCGGGGAGAACATTCTCCACGGGAACAGCTCCCTGCAGCAACAAATTAACTGTGTCGGCATTGATAGGGGAACAATTTTCGATCTGGTAAAGGCTGGATAAGCTCAAAGAGCGGATCCTAGCCGTTATCACCTCCTCCATCACTCCAAAAACCCGTAGTGCTGGTCCTTTGCCCGTTGAGGGTTGCCCTGAGCAACGCAGGGTTAATGTGTCTGCGCTAGTGGCCTGGATCGGGGGGTTCCCTCCAGTGGACGACCCCGATGGAGTCAGCGTACCCCCTGTCGCTGATTTAGATGGCTCTGCACTATATCTTGCTCCTTGCCGTCCTCCAGAAGGGCGAGCCGAAGTGGCAGCCAAACGCTTGAATCTCGAGCTTGGCATCGTTTTGGTTGAATCTGCAAAATAAATATATAAGGATCAGAGAGTGACGAAATAAAAATTAACTTCATACCCGATCCTTCGGATAGATCTGAACAAGAAAATATCCCATTCGGGGCTGGGGCTAGGGCTCAGGTCCTACCCGCGACCCCTATT
Source organism: Utricularia reniformis (assembly GCA_009725065.1). Classification (NCBI taxonomy): domain Eukaryota; kingdom Viridiplantae; phylum Streptophyta; class Magnoliopsida; order Lamiales; family Lentibulariaceae; genus Utricularia; species Utricularia reniformis. The sequence continues at coordinate 380,166 of RWGZ01000949.1, forward strand.
TCTATCAGTCTCTCCTCCCGAAGCAACTCTACCCGTTTAAGACGTGATTCGGGGGGAGGAAACATCGCAAGTGTGTTTCCGATATTCGGACGGGAATGGTTGAACCTAGTTCGGTCCAACTTACCTATGCGTGGGTGGGTTATAAGGGGCCACACCTTTAACATGTCCTCCTTAGGGACTGTTATCCACACATAACAAGACTCCCACGCATGAAGAGATTCTTCCTTATCAACTATAGCGCACTCTTTGGTGCGCAATGCTATATAATATAATCTACGACATCCTAATAGACCCTTGCCCCTTCGGGATCCGACCAAGAACAAATTTAAAAAGTGTTCTAAGGTCGGGGCCATTTTCTGTTTGTGGCAATAAAAGATAAAAACCACTATATACACGTAGCTACCCGGAAATAACGTAAAGGTCGGGCAGTGGATCTCCTTAAGTACGGCCGCTATGAATAGGTGTAACTGAAAACGTAACCCACACTTCAGGGAGGCATAACTGACAGGAATAGCACTTGTCGGAATGTTCATTTCCGCTAGAAGAAAGCAAGGAATATCTTCCTGTCTCTTCCAGATGGATTAATGAGCGGAAATCGAAAACCTAGACCTAAGTTCTTCGATATCCAACTCGGACATAGTTGGGTATCTCATTCTACGAGGAGCCATGGCTATTACCTTAGTGAAAATCGGTAGGAAAGAGTTTAAACGTAGGCAAGAACGAAGACGCAGAGAGCTTGTCGTGAACGATTTTTCTTCGAGAAATGACGATTGGGATGAACAATATCCGAAACCCCGATTTAAATAGTAATTTCCCGACCAATTATAAGCTGCCAAGTAGGGTTACCATAGGCGGTTGCAGTCTATATACACTCATCACGCCTGTTGAGTAACAGAATACGGAAAGGCGTAGGTCTTAATGTTAATATTTAAATAGAAATAACATAAAAATGAACGTTATGAAATTTTGAATTTAAAATCCACATCTCAAATTGACTAAGTGAAGGATCGGTCCTTTGGACGCTCATTGCAAGCGGGCTCTGTCCTATACTCTCCCGAACGTATACAATATTGTGGGATCGGCCTTGCGTTTTCTCTGCGACGGCAACCAAGCCCGAGGGGCTAATGATGAGATTTCTAGGATCGGGTACCCTCCAACGGGTAAGACCCAATTACAATTGAGCCGACCCAGGTAACAAAAGGCGAACTCGCACGGCCCGAAGTTCTCAACTTAGCATATTTGAGATAACTGGCCCGATGTTCCACGTTTTAGGGCAGAAGCTGAACTTAACGAAATAAAGAGCGTGTGATAAGTGACCTCATGATTCGGTCCAAACGGTTATAGCCCATGTGTCCCACGCTCCGGGCCTCCACACATTTACCACGCTTCGGGCCAGGCTACGCAGACCACGCTTCGGTCCCAACCACGTTTTACATCGTGCGACAACAACATTCAACAAATTTGTCAGAGGCAGTTACAGGGCGTGGATTATACATGCCATCAGCTCTATAAATACTAGGCTTGACGATAGAATTAGCAGGACATTTTGGACGCGTTAGAACATGTTGTTACCCTGCCGGAATTATTATCGCTTTCTTGTACCTCGTCATTTTCGTAAACCTCGGCTATCTTTTGTAATGAACTAATGTTCCATTAGTGGATCAGCTAAGAGCTTTTCCTGCTCTTAGTCAAGTAGTTTTTTCCCGATTTCCCGGGGTTTTCCACTCTAAAATGCATTGCCTATTTCCTTATTTGCATTACTTAATCGTTTCCTCACCACAAACAAATTAAAACCGAGTTCGTTTCTTAACGAACTGGACGACTGTTGGTACCCCCTAAAAAGGGACCATAACAAGTACATAGAAATTTAAAATACTGATTAGAATATAGAAAGCAAGTGATCCCAAGGGTATATGATTTCGCAACTTGTAGTTAGGATATCTAACATGTTGAATGTGCATGTCAGTTTTTGCAACTACAAATTGTAAAATGTTATCTTTATTTACAATGGCACTCCCCCTATTTTACGCATCGGGTTGGATTAATTTTCTTGTCGTCATTCCTGCATTCTGGCCACATTCTTCATATCTTTTGGCCAATTTTGCTATTGCAACCTAATTTTCCTGCCCAATTGGTCTCAGTTCTTGCATCACTGACACCTCGCATTTCCGAAAACCCAATCTTCCGTCCGTAACTAGATTTGCCAAATTTTCCGTTGTCTCCGGATTGTTCAAATCGAAAAGTTGTAGATGTAATATTTTTTGGAATTTAGACAACTATTTTTATGAAGTACAAATTTGTTACATATATACATAATGGTGAATACTATCATATAGAAGTATTTTGGTATTGCAGAATTAGCATTATTCGAGTCAAGTTTTACTAGGGCTAAATTCGAAGGACAAATTGAGTTTCAAAAACTATTGCAAGCATATTGGTGTCACGCCCTGAAATCAGGCCTGGCCGTTTTCGATTCGCGACACACCTGCTCCACTCTTCTTTGGAACACAAGACGATTTTTCATAAGCTAATATATTTAAAACTCATAACATTGAAATATTATACATAAAAATCTATTACCAACCGTATCTAACACTTTATTACGCTTCTTCTAGTTAATATCTTAATTAACTTACTTTATTCTCGACTCCTTAAATACTCTCGTTATCAGCCGACGACCAACTTTTTCCATACCCTCTTAATATCTTCCTTTCCTAGAAAACTGTAAAACGATCATAATCTAATAATAGAAACTTTGGTTAAAACTCTATAAAAACATAACTTTATTTCTAAAATATATTTTCTTTTGAAAACTCGTCTTGCTTTGAAAACTTCTTTAAAACTCATCGTTATAAAAGTCATACTTGAAAACTTATTCTTTTTAAAAGCTCTTTCAAAATCTTATTTGAAATGTTAATTAGAAAACTTACCCCTCTTGGGCTCGTTCGAAAACTTATTTTAAAACCTCGTAAAACTTACATGAAAACCTTAATTATTCTTTCATGTGTCTTTTATTTTATCTTACCGAATTTTAACATGTCCGATGACATGTCTCGCCCAATCCGACCTCTCATTGAGGGTCATATCTAGACGAACCATCGCTCGAATTTTTACATGTTCGGAAACATGTCTCGCCCAAGCTGACCTCTCCTAGAGGGTTAGATCTCGACGATCCATCTTTACTTTCCCGACCTCGGTCAGTTCCACCCTCACTTTGTAACGCGCTACACTCCTCCTTGGGGCATGCATTCCTTGGCTCACGTGTACTAGCACAGTGTTAGGTCTGTGTGTCCACATTCTCCGAATCTTAAATTTATCTTTTGGCACATCAAAACTTTGGGGATACGTTGGCCCAGCCGGCTTGCCCACCCAGACAATGTAGCACAAATACATTTCCTCTGTACGGGATACCTTGGCCCGATGGGCTCGCCCGCCTGGACAATATAGCCCAAAATAATTTATCTTTAAAATAGAATTAAATTATGAATATAAATTTTCTATTATTTGACTAATCATTCTGCTTACTTTTATTTCGTACGCCATCCACCACTTTATCCTCAAATCCCATATTAGCATCATTTCTCTTCTCTCTAATTAGCCCCTGAAATCAAGTCGTGGATTCCTAACCCTTGCCTCCAAATTGAACAAAAATAAGGGGTTCCTAATTGATATATAAAATTATAATGATATAACTATAAGCTCATGAGGAAGAATTGTATAATAAGTATTTCCGTGACTATTTTCCTTCATCATCACGATTTATTGCATTCATCCATTGGGTTTGTAATCAATCTTTATAACTCCGATAATAGCCACACAAGGCCACCAATATGTTTAAGATACTACGGATTTGGCGGATGACATCGATTAATTTTTCCAAAGAAAAACACACATCGCATGAGATTACATTTAAAATTGTGAGGATTTCATTACCTCAAAAACAATGACTAAGGCCAAAGATCCTAACTGAAAATTTACAGCCCCTTTCTCCAGCCTTGGCAACGGCTCCCCCTCTCCTTTTCACAATCCATACGAAGAACATACGTCACATGAGATTACAACTAAAACGATAGAAATTCTATTAAATAAAAAACCATGAACTAGTCTAAGATCCTCAATAACCCTTCATTTATAGCACACCCTTCTCCCATGACAATGAAAAGGACTCATCCCCTCCTCTTTTACAACTCTAATCTATTTAAATATTATAATGAATAAAAGGTGAAAGACCAATCAATATCTTATGGACCTCCAACATAACGTCCATCCCAATAATTATATAAAATTGTGTAATCTTATATATTTAAATACCTTATACAATTAAGTACGATCATTCTTTAATTTACTTTTCACATTTTCACCTTAATTCGATCTAAATTCAACTAAATCGCGAAACACATCTAATTAACATTATCCTCTTGTATTGTAAACTAATTTATCATTATCTACAAAAATTATATTGTCTTATTCGTTATTAAAATAATATAATATATTATATATCAATATTATTAATTTACATATTAATAGTTTCTCTAATATATTTTAACCATTAAATGTTATATTATTATATTAATATTATCATATTTTTTACTTCACAATATATCCAACATATTTTATATTAATTTATTGTAATCTACATTTATTCTTGACTATACAATTTTCATTGTCGTATTGTTTCCCGTTCATCTACAACCTATAATTATCTATCATCTTTTCATTATTAAATATAATTATCTTTTTATATTACCTTTAAACTAAAATATACTTTCAATATATTCAATAATATTTATTAGAAGTCTAATTCTCTTAAATTTCGGGTTCTGATATTCCACCGACCTTAAAATAAGTGTCATCCTCTAAACTCGCCGTTATCATTATAATGTATTAACTCTTATTTTAGTAGTTACTTTAAATTTTTGGGCCATTACAATTGGAAACCTGAAAATCTCAACGAAGAATCATTGATAGTTGGGGTATCTTTGGAGTACTGAAGACCGCCCGTATTCGACACAATCAGCACTTGCTAACTGCATTGATCGAGCGTTGGAGGCCAAAGACACATACTTTCTTTTTGTTATTTTATCAATCGAGCGAGATTTGTTTTTTATTCGTAATTGTTAATTATTTTATCAAGGTGACACAAATTTTTGTAATTTTTTTTCTTAGGCTAATATTACTCTTTAGGATGTTTATGTTATATGTGGTCTACGTATAAAAAAAGTACCCATTATTAGGAGGACGACAAAAAGAATGTCTCTCGGTTGGAAGCAATTTATTTGTAATCTCTTTGGTTGGACCCCGACAGTGAGCATGACTTGTTTTAGAATTGCTCTTTTCACATAATATTTAGTTGCACGGGGCAACGCTATCACAGACGACGACTCAAATGAGGATTTAAACTGGTATGAAATGTTGCATTGTAAAATTGAAATGTTTCAATCAATTTTTGACTTATTCATACGCACGTACACTCGGGGAATTTTTGCAATGTTACTTTGTTGTGTATAGTTTTCCGATAACAAAGGGGATACAACAAAGATTATGTTACTCGACCTACTAGCTAGCGATGAGAAAGTTATGGAATTGAGTTGGACGTCAGCTATTTTAGCATATCTATATATAAACATATGCCAACGGTGTATGATTGGAAGAAACAACCTAGATGGACCTATGCGATTATTAATGTTAAATGTTAATCGATTTTAAACTATTTTTTAAGTTATAGTGTTACATTTTCAGCATGGTGCTGATATAGGCGTACAGTCACATTTTTAGGATCAAACCTCATGTTAGTTAGGAATTATTTCCGGATGATTTTTATAATTCAAGGTGTTGCATGGTGTACGAATGGATGTAACTGTTCAGTGTTCCTAATAAATATGTGTTTATATTAACTTAAGCAATGTTGTATTTAATGTTTCGTTATGTTAAATTACGTTAGGAGAATGGTGAAGATCGCAGCACCCACTAACAAGTTGACAGTATATCGAGACGAACTCGATGTCTCGAAATGAAGTATGTTTTTAGATAATTTTAAATATGTTTTTGAGTGATAATTTGTTTCATGTTTAGTTTATTTCATTACCCTATGATACGGTGGATGTGGCTACGGTAGAGGAAGTATGTTGGGCCCTATGGAAGTACATGGGACCGATTATGTTTTTTTGAAACTTTGACTGTGTGCAAATGATGTGTCGGATTGACTTTGTAGTAGATCTCCTCATTGAGATGCGGAGGAGTATTGCACAACCATCAAGAAACTTTCATATGACGATGAGCGATACTCAGGATGGGCATCTGGCGCTCAAAATTTTTGGAGAACGAATTGAACTGATTGTAGTGTAGATACCCGTACATCGCATTGAAGTCTTGTGAGTATGGTGTAGACATTGTCTCGTCTGCAACTCCACTCGCAGCTTGACTAAGGTGGGATGCCCAAAAAATAAGAGCATGTCAATTGCATGAGTGAAATAAATAAAATATAAAAAAGCGTACCCTGGTGGATGACATCAACACGCGAGTACCATGAGTGGTACTGTACTCCGTCACATCCAGTAGTGTATGCTCATAAATCAAATTAAATTGATTTATCAATGTAGCAACACTAACCAAATAGCATTCGACACAGTCTTCCATAACTCCCGCCATTGAATATACNTTCATTTCATCTGCACCAACAATTTGCGAGTAACGCTGTAATTCCTAAAGAGATGAAGCCGCCATGGTCGAGAGACTTCTTTTTCTTATTGGGCCTGGATTTCTGATAACATGGGCCATGCTTGTATTTAGAATAGAACAAAATATGATTTGGGCTTCATCAAATATTGGGTACGAATATTGCGGTGGTGCAATTCAATTTAAGTTTTTTAAGATTTGAGTTGGATTTAAAATATATTATATTCTATTCAAGATTGAAAACTAAGGAATCAAACATTTTAGATTCCATTTTATTGAGACAGCTATGGGCACTGTGGAATTCAATTCACACCATGGTTATTTTTGGAGAAAATTACTGCATTGGCTTCTAATATTCAAAATAATGTAAAAACGATGTCTCTAAAGTTAGTAAATTACATGAGAAACCCCCGAATTTTCAAAATCATTCAAGAATTACCCTCGAGTGAATAATAGCAGTTTTTTCGTTTTTTTCGTATAAGTGGTTTTGATAATTTATGCGTTATTTTGAAAATTTTCAAAATTTGAAAACATAGTCATTACATCTTTTCAAGGTTAATGAGTCAAATACAAGCTATGGATACATTTAAAATATTAATGAGTATAAGGGTCAAATATAAACGGTTTTGGAAATTCGAGGGTCAAACATGCAATTCTTAAATATTGAGAGCATAATGTTTACAATATTTAAAAGTTGGGGGCTAACGGTGCACATTATATTAATTTACAAACTTTAAGAACACCGCATTTACACTATTATAAAGTTTGAGGGTTAATTAGAAACATTACTCTTTTTTAAAAAAATAAAGATACAGAATAAGGACCAAAAAACAATATTTTTACTTTTTACCCTTTATTTTTTTTCACTGAAGTGTACAATCTCAAGATGACGAGTGAATTTGGGCCGTTCATGTTGACAATACTTTTTATTAATTTATCCTTCGTGTGTAGTGTAATAAATTCATTGTGTTTTAATATCTATATTTCTATGGAATTTATTAGATAGTCCTCATCGTTGTCCGTTGTATGGAGGCCATATCGTTGTATGGCCTGGACGTTGGAGTGGCAAAGGTCGTATACGACCTTGGCCATTTTTTAGAAAAGAGAATTTCTCTCTCCTCATAATATTATTTTAAATATTTTTTAAAATTTTAATTATATAATAAAATAAATAATATAAATCTAATTTATTAATATTAATAAAAAAATTATAAAAAAATGATAAAAAAATATTATTTTCATAAAACATTTAAAAAAGATACGATTAAACAATGAATTTTGGATTAACACGAAATAAGATACTACATAATATTTAATACTTGATTAATTAGTCGAATTTGGATCTTGTTGAGTATTATCATTACGTGAGGGATTTGCATTACTACCGGAGCCTACCGATGGGGTGTAGATCAATTCGATGCACCTTGGAGCAATGTGGTCATGACATTATTGTATAAAGCTCGGTGTTTCATGATTTAGTGTATCTGGGTCGATCTTCATTAATTGTATCCCATTGAACATTGCCACTTGCTCGGTGTGAGATCGTATATCAAGTTGTAGATCACGAACTGTTGTGTGGTATTCGATTAATTGATTGATGATTTTTTGTTTTCTCTCTTGACATTCACCTTGAGCTGATGACTCACCGGGGGTGGCAGTCTTTTCTCTTTCACGTCGCTTTGTGGTCAATAGGTCGTTATTTATTGTCTTAAGATTGTGTACCCTCACTGCTTGCTCCGCCAGTATATGTGCTATTTGCTATGCGATCGATTGGATGTTTCCACTTTGCTTCATTTCTCAAGACTTTCCAACAATGTTCATATGGAAATTTTTTATCTAGTGTTCTTTCATCATTTTTGTTTGCATTTTCATACATTCTATGAGTTTATTGGACATAATCATTTTCAGTAAAACCACTTCTTCTTTTCGCAAATGCTACGTCATAGAACCAGTAAAACAAACCCACAACCTTGTTTATATCGATCCACTTCTTCCGAATTGACTCAGACTTACGAGTTTTTCCTTAGCCAACATTGTTGTTGTAATAAGCGCTAATTCTTGCCCAAAACCCCGATGATGTTTGAGCATTTCGTATGATTACATCTTGAGACACATTTAGCCAACCCGAAACTACTAAGAGCTCTTCTTGTGATGTCCAACATTGTTGGCCTCGTTCAGAATTTCCAAAGGTTGTTTCTTCATTAATGTTATTATGTTCACATCCACCTTTATTCAAAGTGTAACAATTATGTAGGAATGAGATTGATGATGTATTAGGAGAGAAGTTTGATGTTGACGGGTACGGTCACTGTAACGGATGGAGATGATTTTAGGGAGTTATGAGTGTCAGAAGTTGTAAAATTATTAAAAGTTACTGATTTGAAATAATATATATAATACTGACACAAAAGTATTTACAAGAATGGTAGTACTTTTAAGTATATTTTATTTCATGTTATATATATATATATATTAATGTAAGTACAGTAAACAAAATATATATAATTAACTTATTCATTGTAAATGATTGACTTATATTAACGATAATTTTCAATGTATAAATAATAATATTTTTATTATAATATGGTATATTATTGAAAATTGATATATATTAAAATAACATTTTCAATTAAAAGATATGTTGTAAATTTAGAAATATAGAAATATTTTTATAGGGGTTGGATTTAGTCTCATTTCACATACATTAAACTAGTTCTATGTCTTAAATTAGACAAAACACTAAACTATATGGTATATTATTATATATGATTAATATACTAAAACTAACAAATTAATACTTAATAGATAATTTCAAATCTTGTTTAAATAATAAATATGTGACGTGATGATTATGATTGATATAAATTATTTAATTAGAAAAAAATGTTGATTATGTCACCTAAACCTAAGATTCATAGCCCTACTAAGATTTATAGTACTGCTATTTACAAAACAAAAAGTATGTCACTACTAATAGAAAATGATATATAAAAAGACGGGTATTATTAAAATAATCATATTCTGACACTGTTATTGCAATTTTTTCGTTGATATTTATGGTTAATATTATATGTTATCAATCGTATACCGAATGTGTTTAATGTATCGTATCTAAGAAATAATAAAATAAATTATACTACTAACTTATAGAAAAAACTAATAAATTCTCCAAAATTTACTAAATTCTAATTCATCTAATAAATATTATTTATAATATTTTAAGATATATTGAAAAACTAGTACATTAAAAATTAAATTATATTATTTTAGACTAGTCTAATTTATTTTATTGAAAAAACTAGTTTTATAACAAATTAATATTTTTAATTTACTAGTTTTTAAAACATTGCGTTTAATAAAATATTTTATTATTTTATAATAAAATAAATTAGACCACTATCGATATACAGATAATTTAGTTTTTTTAATGTTGTGTTATACTTATTTGTAAATTTGGGGCTATGTGCAAGATATCACTTTGAAGGCTTCTTTAAAAAATTATTTACATATAAATTAGGTTGTGATTTATGTATATTTTAATTAGTTAAAAAAAGTGTTATGATTTTGAATTTTTCAATTTTAAATAATCATACAACTAATTTTATAAATTGTAAATTATATTCTATTAACTCTTTATTTGCTCTATTAATTATTTGAATTGTTTAAAATTTTATGAATTGAATTTATAATTTACATTAATGCTAATCCTCTACTTTAAATACTAAATTTAACATATTTAATACTAAATGTAATGTATAATATGTTATTAGTCATCAAATTATTCAAATATGGTATCAAGATTAATTTTATTTATGATCAATTTGTTGTTAGTGATGAGAGTTGTCCTCAATTTATATAGGTAATCGGATACTCGATAATACCCTCATTTTGTATTACTAAGTACTAAATAAATATGTAAGTTATACAAATACATTGTGTGTGCATTACGAATGAGAGTTTCGATGTGGCACAAATTGCGCATCAATTGTTTCCACATAGAGCTACGAGGTTGTTCGGTGACTGAGTTTTCAGGTCAATGCTCCCGACATTTGGCTCAAGTTCATAATTAGTTGACGATAGGGCTTGCTCATATTGACTTGCTAGGGTTCTTGATGAAGAAGCACGGTTCCAGCCATTTTCACGATCCATTTGGCTCGTGAAATGTTTTGTCCTATGTCTTCCACGACGGCGACTCCGTCGCCGCGACTCATCTAGGTACAATGGAAATGGAGCTTTTGACCAGTAAACGGGATCATGTGTAGGATGAAACTGAGACATGTATGTATTTTCAATGCTACCAACTGTATAGATGTCATACACATATGCACTGAGATCTTGTTAAATATGTTGCATGCCTGCACCTGAATATAGTTAGCTCGAAAATTCATATAAAATATGTCAACCTAAAAATTGTGAATCACGTACGACTTGAGCGTGTGAACATAGTATTCTCAAAGCCGTCCATAACCTACACGTACAAGATCATGATAGGTTATAGAAGCAATCATTCTCCTTCTATCGTACTTTTTGGGCCGTTAGTCACCTCTATAGTTTTTTTACAATCATTAAATATTCTTGTAGCCTTCTCGGACCATGTAAAGTTTTGTGCTCGTAGACCTGCAACTTCATTGGCGTACCTCTCGAAATACAATCTACATTTCTCGAACGTTGCCTGAAAATAATAGATAAATACTAAAAAAGTCATTAATAATTAATGTAAGTAATATATAATTACGTACCTTCACAATACATGTAATTGGGAGACTCCGTACTTATTTGAAGATCGCGTTCACGCACTCAGAGATGTTTGTTGTCATTATGCCGTACTTGTATGAAATCGAAAAATTAAATAGTAAATATGAATCACATAAATTAAAACGATTATTCACCTCTTCCCACCATCGTGCAATAGTGTCCATTTCTCTTTGTGAATGTCGTTTAAATAATTGAAAGCTCCGAGATTTTGTCTCTTTATGGATTATAATAGAGTCAAACTCGAAAACAGAATGTGTCATGCCGGCTGCCCAACACTTCGCTTTGAGTCCCCTAACTTTATGTTTTTCCAACATGTTGCTACGCACATGTCGTAGGCAAAATCTTTGACAACCAAAGGGCAGCTGAAATTCACGAATACGTTGGATTGTTGCGAGGAATCCGGATCATCGGTATGTGAGAAGACAAACTTCCCGATGGCCCCGTACTACATGAGCTTGTAGCAGTTGGAGAAACCATGTTATGGAGTCACCGCTTCATCGTCGACGATTGCAAATGCAAGTGGAAGCATATGACCCATCTCATGCTTTTGGATAAGGTATTTTGAAGTTCCACTGTTTCGTAATGTAATCATGCGCATCGGTAGGTTTGAATTTTGGATTTTCTGAAACCAAATCCACTAGTTGTCTAGCAATCCATTGTTTAGTTATGTTTACGTGATGAAGAACCTCTCGACGTCTATCAACGCAATTGTGCTGCTGAACGAAAGTGGTGATAGTGCACTCGTTTTCTTTTTTTCGATATCCAGCTCTAACTCTCCAAGGACAATCATTTGATGTTGATCGACAACGTACATCATAATCCTTCTGGCTACTACGGTGAACTAAAACTCCATTTTGGCAATCTTGATAGAGTATTTTGTCACCGCATCCTTTAACTCAAGTTTGGTCTTAAAGGTAAAGCAAACTACAAGCGCTAAAGTCTCGGGATTGTAATAAACAGCCAATGGTGGTATGTCGTACGAGTCCACCCATATCGGTTCGATAGCATCCGTAAAAAAGAGGCATATGTCACGATGACCGTGACATATGATGTTCACCCCCAACAAACAAGGACGACCCAGGATAATGTTCATTTACGCTGCTGTCACGATACAATTCTTATTGAAATTGAGTATGACAATAATCCTAATTATACGAATGACCCAATGAACCTCCCAAGTTATTGCTAATATGAGCGTTGTTTCACGCACTAATGGATATATTCCCCGAAGTATGCACTTACTGGTATCGTGAGTGAGATCATCGTCGTCGTACTTCGATGTAGAGTAGTCATCCGGGATAACTTCGTTCTCATATTCTGAATCTTTATCGCTCTCTTCAACAGGAAACATCGGCGTGACAGGTTCGTGGACCGCTTAAAAATTAAAACATGTCAATTTAAAAACAACGAAATAAAACTCGACTCGTTATACGTTCCTTACTAAGAAGATTCATATCTCGTCGCTCATAATGATGATCGTTGTTACCGACAAACTCATTGAAATCCCACGAATATCCAATGCTTTCTCCAAACTGATGTGGTTGTCTTTCTTTGAGTAGTAGATCAAATGATACATTCAAATCAAAATCGATTCCTAAGATAAAAACCATATAAAATAAATATCATTATTTATTATCTTGATTAGTGTTTCATTCAATATATTGTGTGGTTTTTAATTGAATTGTTAATTACAAAAAATATTTTGTGGTTTTGTATATTCAATATTTTGAAAACTACATTGTTTAATACATAAAAAATTACTCAAATACATTAGATGCATATATTAAACAAATATTACTTTTAAAAATTAAAAATACAAATACGACACTTGAAAATTGCATTTATATACATCAAATTAATCTAAAACAATTTACAATATAATTACAAACTAACATTTACAAATTTACATATTATAACTTAATTATAAAGAACGATTACATAGAAGAGTCGAATTATGATTTTGATATGAATGTTCCCAAGTATTATCGTTATCATCGAAATAACCCCAACCAGAGCCAAAATTTCTGTGCGACGGATCCATTCGGTAAAAAGACTTGTATACCTCTAAAATCAAAGGAACCAAAAATATTAATGAATGATGGATTATGTAAACTAAATGATCAAACCTTCAATATATATAAATATAACAATTATTATGGCACCCTACATGCCATCTAATCATTAACTATAGCCACACATTTTGTAATATAATTTTGTTAGTTGATGATAGTCAAATATTTTAATGTTAGTGGATGTTAACTATTATTTGATTTTGAAAATATCTAATTATAATATTTGATCTCGTCTAAAAATGTTTTAGAACGTTTGTTTATGATCAGTCAATTTCTTTAATAATTTTTAATCTAATTATTGTGGGGACACGAGCGATATACGAGGTTGGGCCCACAATGCGTGAGCTTACGTCCTCGGGAGAGCATAACTCTACCTTGGTTTTCACTATAATAAATAGAGGTTACAGGTACTATCAATATGTAATGATAATCCGAACAAAAACGGCATAAAAAACGATCGAATTCACTATGTCGCACCCGGATTGAAGCCAGTCGCGAGTTTTCGACGAAAACTCGCGAGTACAAACAAAATGCCGCGACGAGCATCACAAAGTCGTGACTAATATCATAACCTCGCGACCAGGGTCAAATCCACGCAATTCCGGTTACAAACTCGCGAACAGCTACAAAATCTCGCAACAACACTCACAAAGTCGTGACTACGATCACAATCTTGCGAATACATGCACAAACTCGCGAATACACTCACAACGTCGCGACTACGATCACAATCTCGCGAATACACTCACAACGTTGTGACTACGATCACAATCTAGCGAATACACCCACAACGTCACGACTACGATCACAATCTCGCGGCTACGTGCACAATGTCGCAAGTAAGGGCTTTAACAAGGGCTCTCGCGACTTTTTGGCAAAAATTCGCGACTGGGGCATTATCTCGCGAAAACGGAAGCTTTGGGAAGCGTGCTAAGAGTCCGACCCCCTTTTGGGGTTTGGGATCTTGTATTTATAGAAAAACTCGGTCCAATAAGTCAACTTAAGGTCCAAAAGTCTAATCTTAGTCAAATTAGCCCAACTTATTTAGAAAATATCCAATTAATCCGAAATAAGTGTCACAGCGCTCCGAAATTTCGAGAATGCACCCCGGTCGAACACTAGTAGCACGTAATGTCGATAAAATATCCGGGAATATTCTTTACCAGTTCATTGTCTCCAAATGCTTAGGAGATAGCTAAAAATATCGCCTTAGGTCGCCAACGAGTTTTCCGAGTGCCAAATTACGAAAATACCTATAGCATCATTTCCGACCGAAATCATCCAAAACAGCTCAAAACACCATCAGAATCCTCATACGTGGGCCCGATATGCCCAAATTACAAGACTATCACTGAAATTACATTACTCAATAAATATAATAAAAGATCAAAAATATCATTTAATCACGTTAGACATTTCCCCGGGGTATCATAATTTCATAAATAACCACGGGCAATATCAATATTATTAAGCCATAAATTAATATATATATATATATATTAAATATTTTTTATATGAGTTAATGTTTAAAGTTTTATGCAATGTTTAAAAATCAATATATAAAAAAACAGATTCAATATATTGGATGTATAAATTATATAGGAATAATAGAATAAATTAGACTATTTAACCATTTTACAATTTAAATTTTAGTTAGACATAATTGGTAGTAAAATTGTATGATTTTGGCAAATCAATTCACAAACTTTAATTTTATGTAAATTTTGAAGATTGAATTTACACAATTTTAATTTCATACCAATTGAAATTAGATCGATCCACAAACATTTATATTATTCATGAATTTAAATTTCCGATATATTGAAAAATTAAGACACTATCGATTTTAACCTATGCTTAAAAAAATTATTGGTTAAAATCTAATTTGTTTGATGTTTGAGAAATTGCATATTTTCTTTACGTTTAGTATAATTTATTTTATTATTTCGATATAGTAATGTAGATATTATACATCGATGTATTAAACGCGTTTCGAGATATGTAGTTTAAAGTTATAGTATAACTGTAGTATAAAGTTATAATATTAATATGTAGTATATAAATTACAAAAACTCATTAATTATTAATATTTGATATGTAATATATGTATACATATATAATTTATTAATTGTGGTGATTTTTTTATTTTTGGAATGATAAATGGTAAATATGGCAGTCATGTAATACTATACTCGTTACATTTTTTTAGTCAGTGTTATTAAAAAAATATTTTAAAAAGTACCGTCAATTAAATATGATTAGGAACCTGACACTGCTATGTACATTTTTTCCCATATTTCTATCTACTTTCTTTTCTTCTGCAATTATACGGAAATTAAAATATCAATCAATGTTAGAAATTAGAAATATTCAAATTTATAATATAAGTAATTAATATATCCATTTATCTTAGTAATTAAGCTACATTATGGTCTTGTTTGGAAGGGTACTCCACCGTCCGGAGTGGTGAACGTGTTGTAGCTGTATTCTATTTTTACCAAACATTATTAATAACTGCGTTCGTGCGACAACAGAAAACATCGGTGAGTTCACAATTGATTTAACCCAACGGCCACTAGAACTCACATACCAAATGCCAATTTTACCCTTGATAAATTATAGTTTAAATTTTTTTAATATTTTTGATCAATAATTCTTTATATTCTATCAATAACATGTTCAAATTATAAAAATATATATAACAGCTTAAAAATGTAGTTTTCACATAACGAATTTATCATAAAATAATATGAAATAGAATTTTTGAATCATACGTAATTATTTAAAAATATAGGTAAAAAAGTTATTTTATGACATCACGATCACTACACTGTTGTTTCAAAAACAGTTTTTTTAAATTACGATCAATTATATCACGTTCACCTCACAGCACGTTACAACTATCTCATATTTAAATCACCTCACATCACGTTACAATTATATTTCTATAAAAATAATATAATTAAAACTAATATTTATTTTATATCTAAACACTACAAAAATGATCACATCGATTATTATTAACCATGATGGATAAATGATTTAATTAAAATATTTATTTAATTATTTTTTATATTTTAAAATTGATATGTTTATTCATATATTTAGTTTCTTATTAGATAAACAATAGAAGAAAACGAATTAAAATATAATTTAAATATTTCAAATATTTAAAACACAAAAAACAATTCACATTCGGGACGGATCCGAATCCATTTGAACGGTTTTAGAACATACCCCTACACTTTCAATCGATTGTCGCTGAGATTCTCCCAGTGGAAATCGACGGCGAAGGGCGATGGTGAATGTGTCGTTTTACCGCAACTGTAAACATTAGATTCGATTTATTTGCAGAAACATTGTATTCATTTCATTAGTTTTCGTTATTTGGTGTCTGAGCTTATTGATTATTTTTTCGGGATTATAATCTCTGTAAAGTTCTTGCTTTCGGTCTTTGGTTTCTGTTTGGGTTTATTAATGATTTTGTAATATTTGAATTTGAGGGAACTTTGATATTAGTGAACTTCCAGTATTGTGTCGTAAAAATATGCATTTGGTTGGTAGAAGCTCTTTCGTCTGAGCATTTTTGGATTTGATCGTTTGTTATAGATGGGAAAACTTTTAAGATATAATTTGTCGAAGTGTCTTGATGGACTGTCGTTGTCATGCTTTTAGTTTTCTGTCATATGTTATTTCAACATTGTTTATACCGGAGATCAGTAAGAATTCTTTCGTCATACCAATGTTTTTCAAGTTCTTCTTTTGGGTTGTCGGGCGTGAGGCCTTTTCCTGATTATTCTCCAAGAAAACCTTCTATAAGAGACTCTGAGTTTGTCCACCGGATCACCACTACAATTAAGCAACGTCGGTATGAGCCCTTTAATCGGATCTTAAAGCCGTTTGAGTCAAATTTCAGATCTGATCATCTTATTTGGGTTCTCATGGAGATAAGAGATAATTATTCTTTGGCTACTAACTTATTTGATTGGTCATGTATTCGAAGGGATCCATCACTTGAAGCTCATTGCATTCTTATTCAAATTGCTGTTGCTGCAAAGGATATAACATTGGCTCAAAGGCTTTGTTACTTATTCTGGACAAAACCAAATGTCGAAAATAGCACCACATTCTCTCATATTCTTGATAAGTTGATATACACTTACAAGGATTGGGGTTCAGATCCCTATGTTTTTGACANATACTGCACCTTTGCAGATATGACTTTGAATGAGGGAAACTTGGATTTGGCATTGCTACTATGTGATGAAGTAGTTGAGAAGTCTCTTGTTGCTAGTAGCAAAAGCTGAAAGACATATTATTGATCCTTCCTTTTCGGGTATCGTTTGATAGTAACAAAGAGTTGGGCATCTTGGTAAACTCAATGTGCTTCTTTGTTTTTTGTTCTTTTAGTATTTTTACTTGATTTTGTTGAGGTGTGTGGATACACAGTTTTGGAAGAGATGATCGATACCGTTTCCACATGGAGCTGAGTTATGTGAAGATATGAATCAAATGGGGAAGATGAGTTATCTGATGATGGTTCTCAAATTTCGAATTAGGGACTAAGCTTGAGCCTCGTGAAGTTGGTATCTGGTTTGAAAACACAAGGGCAAGATGGGAAACTAAGCAACTAGAGAAAGATGCAGGTAAAGCTGAAAATGATGCTCTTGAAGCACAGAACCAGAGGCTTCGAATTAGGTGATTCTTGTTTCATATGTGAAGCACTGAGCTGAGCACATGATAACCAGATCTATAATAAATCTGAACAAAGAAACAGAAGTGAAAACAGTTAAGATTCCTTGCAGCCGGGACTCTTGCCATGTTCGGCACAATGCAATTGAACAAATCTTGCAGACTTGATGGAAGCCTGTGAAGGAAGAAAGTAGCTTGTGCAACATGCTTTGTGGGGTTGATGGTTTTGGCCGTGGGTTGAGCAACGCAATTTTAAGTGAATCAAACTCAAAAGAATTCAGTAGCTGTTATTTATATTCCTTGCTTTGATTGTGATAACTACAGAGATTCTGATAGTAAAGATACTTTGAAGCTTTTGAAAAAATACGCTGATTGGAATATAGCCACTTACCTGGAATCATTTTTGAGTACCTATAAACAGATAAGATGCTATTAGTATCTTTTGTTAGTAAAGAATGAATCCCCGTAGCAGGGCCAATTGTATTCGTAATTCCAATAACTCAACCAAGGAGCACCACTTGGCTCTCTAATCGGTTCGATTTGTTGGTAATTCGATGTTTGATTTTTTGGAAATTCAAACTCGAACGGAGTACAACTAAATCCAAACAAATTCAACTAGAGATCATCTCTAGTCGTTGGTCCCCTCGGTGTGGATTCCAAGCCTCGGCAGGAAAGGGGAGGTCGCACAATGTTTATCGTTCGAAGTAACAATAGTGTAATCATGAGTACAATTTATTCATAGAATGTGCATCTAAATTGGTTTTACAATATTTAGAAAGTGGAAATATTACACATTTAAATATGAAAATGTTAATTACTTAGAAACATAGATAAATACTTAATTGCAGTTTTCAATAATTAAAAATATGTCTAATTTTAATATTCTAAAAATGAAATACATTTATTTATATATTTGTGAAATATGGAAATCTAAAAAGGAAAAGTGTAAAATTAATTATGGATTCTCATCATTTACAAAGATGTATTAAATGATAGTATAGGCATTTGATCATTCTACTAGACTAAATAAAACCTTTTTTTGGTAGATATTATTCAAACATGAAATAATGGATGCAATCCACAATTCCACTATCTATTAGGGTTGGAATATATATCCGAATCCAATCAAACTCAAACCCGAGCTTGATATTTTTTGTCTCTTTTTAGTGTATGTCAATCCGGAATCTACAAAAATTGGATCCCGGATTTAATTATTTGAAAAATGAAATGGAACACATGCGATTTTAAATGGAAAAACAACATGTAGCAAAATATATCATAAGCAATGTTTTCATATCGATCCGTAATTTCATTTCGGTTCGATGTATTGATCGGTATGAATTATTATTTAATTTATTTTTTTTCATATCGACTCGAAAACCTAGTATCTTACTGTACCAATCTAAATAATCCAATTTTTATCGTATGAATCGATATAGGAATAAGAAAACATGGATTATTATTAGTCAAAAGGGCCATGTGAAGTAATTGTTGCTACTAAAGCACATGTGTGAGAAGATATACATACATTCACAATTTGACAGTCAAACTTTGTGTCTCGACATCCACCGTTCCTAAGTACGACTCCCCCACGTCCGTCCAAATTGATGATGTTATCAGTGACGTACTCATTACCCACCATCGACCCACATCCTCCCCACGCTCCACCCTTATTTTTCACTCCTTTACAGTTACGCCGCCCCCTCCTGCCACGTGACCCCGTCTCCGCCCCGCCCCTTATATAACTCTCTTTCCCTTCCCCATATTTCAACCCAATGTGAATGGCCGCCGTCGTGGACTTGCAGTTACCGTCGGGATTCCGATTCCATCCTACAGACGAAGAGCTAGTGATACATTACCTGTGCAGAAAATGCGCCTCTCAGTCTATCGATGTTTCTATTATAGCTGAAATCGATCTCTACAAGTACGATCCGTGGGATCTCCCAGGTATCCTAGTGTAGGTAACGATGGTGTTGTGAGTTTCTTTGAAATCAAATTTGTCGATATCTGAGATGGATTGATGCAGGTCTGGCGTTATATGGCGAAAAGGAGTGGTACTTTTTCTCGCCCAGACTTCGCAAGTATCCTAATGGTACGAGGCCGAATCGAACAGCTGGATTCGGTTACTGGAAGGCTACCGGTGCAGATAAGCCGATCGGAAATCCTAAACCGGTTGGTATAAAGAAGGCGTTGGTCTTCTACTCCGGTAAGGCTCCTAGAGGCGAGAAGACGAATTGGATTATGCATGAGTATCGTCTCGCCGATGTTGATCGGAAGAAGAATAACGGCAGCCTACAGGTAGGTCACCGAAATTGAATTTCAGAGCGTGAAAATTGGGAATTTGATTGATCCATTTGTGCAGCTGGATGAGTACGTTCTCTGCCGCATATATAACAAAAAAGGAACCATCGAGCGGCAGCTTAGCTCACAACGCAGCACCAGAAAACCAACGACAACAGAAGACGACAAGAAGCTCATCGGCGTGACGACTGCGCCCTTAGCGGACGACGATTTCATGTTCGTTGACGCATTTGAATGTAATCCTGGGCCAGATATAGAGTGTAGTTTCTCAGAGCACGATTCGCCGGAGTTTGAGAGGTTGTCTAAGCCGCCGGAGTTCCCCTTTGACGGGTATCTGGACTTGCATAACTACGATCCAGTGGATGAGACATCTGGGTTTTCTGATTACATCAGCAAACCATTTGAAATATTAGTTTAATTTAATCAGACATCGCACAGGAGACTCCGGTGGTCTATGATTGTGCGCTCATGTCAACCTTTGTGTGCTCTATGGATATTGTATAGTCAAAGATAAGTCATGTTTTCAACGTCTAAATCAATCTAGAAAGAATATTCCCAGAATTTCAAAATATTAATAAAGTTTTGGATCCCTATTATTAAAATGATTATACTAACCAAAACATCACATAAAAATTATTGGGAAATACATAATTTACGTTCATGGCAGTGACATTATTATGATGGCCCATGACAATAGTATCATAGTCGATTAGATTTGCCAGACCGTGTTTAACCAAGGTGTCGAACATGGTAGTGGTATCATGATCGACCATGGCAGTGGTATCATAGTCGACTAGGACTGCTCGGTCGATCATGTTGGGGATTAAATACGTGTGCGAACAACCTCGATAGATTAAGTAGAACTCAAGAATTAAAGTAAGGAGAAAACAACGACACAAGAAATTAACGTGGAAACCCGGAAAGGGGAAAAACCACGTGACCGGCGGAAACGGCCAAATTCACTATCATTCGAGAAGATTACAACACACACACACAAAGAGGAAATCCGGAATACAAGAGTATTGAAGTATATAACAATGAACCCTAAGACCCCTTTATATAGATGAGGTGGTTGAGATATTAAGGTAACAAACAAATATTCCTAATATTTGATCATATNTGCGCCCTTAGCGGACGACGATTTCATGTTCGTTGACGCATTTGAATGTAATCCTGGGCCAGATATAGAGTGTAGTTTCTCAGAGCACGATTCGCCGGAGTTTGAGAGGTTGTCTAAGCCGCCGGAGTTCCCCTTTGACGGGTATCTGGACTTGCATAACTACGATCCAGTGGATGAGACATCTGGGTTTTCTGATTACATCAGCAAACCATTTGAAATATTAGTTTAATTTAATCAGACATCGCACAGGAGACTCCGGTGGTCTATGATTGTGCGCT
The DNA here is from genome assembly GCA_009725065.1 of Utricularia reniformis. Lineage (NCBI taxonomy): Eukaryota > Viridiplantae > Streptophyta > Magnoliopsida > Lamiales > Lentibulariaceae > Utricularia > Utricularia reniformis. The sequence continues at coordinate 402,059 of RWGZ01000949.1, forward strand.
CATGTCAACCTTTGTGTGCTCTATGGATATTGTATAGTCAAAGATAAGTCATGTTTTCAACGTCTAAATCAATCTAGAAAGAATATTCCCAGAATCACAAAATATTAATAAAGTTTTGGATCCCTATTATTAAAATGATTATACTAACCAAAACATCACATAAAAATTATTGGGAAATACATAATTTACGTTTTCATTTCATTCTATAAAAGAATATTCCGACTATGGCAGTGACATCATGATCGTCCATAACAATAGCATCATGATCGACTAGATCTGTCAGACTGTGTTTGACCAAGGCGTCGAGCATGACAGTAGCATCATAATCGACCATGGCAGTGACATCATGGTTGACTAGAGTTGCTCGGTCGATCATGGCAGTGACATCATCATCCATCGATCATAGCAGTAAGATAATCAAATTACAAAATATTAATAAGGTTTTGGATCCCAATTATTAGGTTAAAAAATGATTATGCTAACCAAAACATCAGATAAAAATCATTGGGAAATACTCATAATTTACGCTTTCATTTCAATTATGAAATTGTAAAACTCAATGTGCATCATTTGGCTAAACATTAAATCAATTTAAAACTTATATTTTCAAAAGAAAAAACCCTCCAAATTCCTATATATCAATTTACGATGATGGGAGCATTTATTATGGTTTCAAGTGTGAACAGAAGCAAGTGAAAAAATACAACATATGAAGCTCAATATTTTCAGAAGTGTAACGTGCGAAAATGGAGAAAAAGTTAAATAGCTTAACGCAACATATGCTTCATGTTTCCCTCAGCATGCAGAAATAAAATATTGCCAACTAACCAACCTGATAGTGCAGTGTTAAGTGTTCAACAAGGGAACTAACAGCTTCTCTTCATTTCGCACTTAGTCTCACAACCTTGTAAAAGCATGGTAGAAACAATGAGTAATTGTTAACACAAATACTCCAATTCATTTGTGCTTGTAATTGTGAACAATACACGTTGCAGCTTCATTTCTCTAATGATGGTTGAACACTATTACTATTATCAAGACCAACCTTCAAACCAGTGGCACTTATCTTTTCAGTTAGCTGGTCTACAACTACATTACTTGAAACATTGTCCCACATCGAATTGATGTAGAAATAGAAAAATTTTGATTTATAATGAAAGTGATATCATAAGTAATTGACTTGAGTCAAACTTTTTCAATGTGATTCACTTATCTTATAGACTAAACTACACTCTTTTGGTCCATTGAATCCTAAATTTCTATATGGTATCGAAGTCCCATGGGGGGTTTCTGGCTAGTCAGTACCAATTTAGATGGAAAAAAAAATTATGGTACAAAAACGCTCGGACTTAGGCGAAAAAAATATATATTGAAGTAAGTCTGAATCGGACCAAGACCAATTCTACTTGAGGGATAGTGTTGAAATATTGTCTCACATTGGATATAGAAATAGAAAAGTTCTGGTTTATAACGAGAGTGATATCACAAGTAATTGGTTTGAACCAAGTCTTTTCAATGTGATTCACTTCCTTATGAGCAATTATGAGCAACAAGTGTGCAAACTACATTAACCATTAAAATATCCATGAGGCAATCGACCTGTCCTTGCCCCTGTTTTGCCGAGTTCCAGGTGGACCTTGAATGAGACTAACAGGCTTTCGCAGAACACTCTTGACAGCAAAAACCTTTGCAGAACAAAGGAACAAACAAATAGATCATATGAAATCTGTAATTGTAACCATTCAAAAGGGGGGTATTATCTTGAGAATTCTATAATCACGCACCAGTAAGAATCTAAAAATGAATACAAATTTCATATTCCAATTCTATGCATAAAATGATTTCAGTTAATTCTGAACACTCTACTTAGAAACTCTACTTAGAAGTCAAAGACAACATGAAACCTGAGATGCATTCAGCTCTGGAGCACCAAAACGTCGAGGTAACGTACTACGAAACAACTGCATCTTTACTTCATGTCCAAGAAAATGATGATATATGTACCTGAACACAATAAGCACAATATTAAGGCCAAAAACGGAAATTATAGCCACAAAAATGCAATAGGGGAAAGGCACATATCATGTTTATTGAGATATTATTGATCTATAAAAAAGAGAATCAATCAAACAGCATGTCAGCCAACAGATTTTAAGAGCAAATTCAATAAATAAATATCAGCAAGCAGATGATCGTAGTTCGACACCATATGCCATTACCAGAAAATATTCCATCAAGAGAAACTGATGGATGACCAAGAGTAAGTACATCAGTCTTTGTTCATAAATATAATGAGGATGTTAAAATTCTTTTCCAATGAGAAGTCCACTAAATGAATAATATCAAAGAACCCACATTAAGATCTAGAGAGCTTGTTGCCATAAACTATTTGTACTGTATGAGACTGATGCTGGATATGTCATCTTAGTTAAAAGTAAATTCTGAAAATGGGCATTAAAGTGAACATCAAAATCAGCTTTACTCACCCGCTGACACTGGTTTCATCCATAGCAAAAGTTTTCATGGCTCCCAGCATCCGATCAATGCTGTAACCATGGCTCACATCCACAGGAACATCCTGCTGGGGCAGGGTGATTCAATTTCTTTTTTGAAATCTTCAGTTGTTATTTTAGTATCCTTGTATTTCTTTCGCATATCTGTCGAAAGGACTACTATGCTAGCAATAATCAGTAATACCTGATAGGCACAAAGCTCGACAGCAACCTCCTGAGTATTTTGTTGAAAATAGCATGACGTTTTGTTACGTTGTTAAAAGATAGCATAAATTTTCGATTGATTTTGTTTTTGTCATGAATTAATTTTGTTTCTTAAACATAGCACTGATTTGCAGTCTGACACGGTAGCTTTTTCGGGAGTTCGGTTTCTATAATTATAGAAACCGAGCTCCCATTTTTTTTTTATTTTTAATTGTTGTTTTTAATGCATTTTCGATATGAAAAAAAATTGGTAGCTCGGTTTCTATAATTATAGAAACCGAGCTCCCTAAAAAACTGCCATGTCAGACTGCAAATCAGTGCTATGTTTAAGAAACAAAATTAATTCATGACAAAAACAAAATCAATCGAGAATTTATGTTATTTTTTACGTTTTAACACGTTAAACTGTCATCTAAAAAACTCACCCGCAACCTCCTCGTGTGTCGTTAGTTTTATCTGAAAAGCATACCAACTATTAAAAGACATTGTGAGGTAAACTAAGTTATCAAACTTGGGTCGCAAGCTATTAATCGCATTTTATTAGATTCATGCTCACAGATTGCCATGCAGGATGAGCAGCATCACTTGAATAGCGCAACCGTAGTTCATCACCAGGTACGAGGCGTAACTCATTATCTTCCTACAGGAAACAAGAACTATTCAAATAAACAAATCACTATCTTAATTTTCAAGGAGAAGGCAACTCACTATTGGTAACATAAAGTAAGCGATACGCTTCTTATTAAGCCCAACATCCCAACGTATTGTAATGCTGTCTTTTCTTTGTGACTCTTTCATCATCTGCTAGGCATCAATTACATATATACACAAAATTCCAGTGTGAATAGTTGAATTGGAAGATATTTGGGGTCGCTCATACCTTGTCGTAGTACGCTTCAAGTTTAATAAGTGGAGCAAATACATTTTGGTATTGTACAGAGAAATGAGTAAATACAAAGAACGAAGAAGTTAGTTATCAATTCCAGAAACTTCAATCAATCATTAGAGTAATGTTAAAGTTTGCGAGGGTTTAGAAAGGATTCTCAATCGAAAACGATTCTTGTTACCGGCGGCTATTGTCCAAAACATTACATGTTTATAGTAAACAATATTTAACCTAGGACGTCGATCATCATACTGTGTCAATGTCGATCTAAGTAGCTTCATTCAGGTGTCGATCGGCGAGTCTGTTTGCAAGATGTCGATCGGCTTCAAAAGATGTCCAGGTTGGCTTCAGCATGTCGATCGGCAACCTGGGCAACCAACCTGTAATAGGTCGGTCGACACCCCCCCTCAAGTCGGCAAGTACAGATCATGGATGCCAGACTTGTCCAGTAGATAATGAAGTTGGTATGGAGATACAGCTTTAGTCATCATGTCGGACAACTGATTTACACTCTTTACATATCGTGTTTGAATTTCTCCAATCAAGACTTGATCTCTGACAAAGTGACAATCGACTTCAATGTGTTTAGTGCGCTCATGAAACACCGGATTTGCAGCTATTTGAATAGCGGATTGATTGTCACAAAACAAAGTCGCAGCTTGCATAGGCTGATGAAATCCCAAGTCTATCAACAAACTTCGTAGCCATTTGAGTTCTTGACACACAGCACGCATCGCTCTGTACTCTGCCTCGGTCGACGAAAGAGACAAGGTGTGTTGTTTCTTGGTTTTCCAAGATATTGGCGATGATCCCATAAATATTAAATAACCCGTCAGCGATCGCCGGGTCTCCGGACACGTTGCCCAGTCAGCATCACAAAAACCGTAAAGTCGCTCATCACATGTCGACCGCAACAAAATCCCTCGTGCCGGACTGCCTTTGAGATAGCGCACGACCCGTAAGACTGCATCCCAGTGTTCACGACGAGGTTGTTCCATAAATTGGGACAATACATGCACGAGATAACATAATTCCGGGCGAGTGAACAACAAGTATATGAGTTTGCCCACCAAGCGACGGTAGGGTAAAGGGTCGACCAAGACTTCCCCTGTGGCCGAAAGTAGCTTATGATTTTGTTCCATGGGTGCTCGGGCTGGCTTGCATCCCAAAAGGCCTGCTTCAGATATAATTTCTAAAATATATTTTCGTTGGCAAAGATACATACCCTCCGGTCCTCTTGCCACTTCAATTCCTAGAAAATATTTTAGTTTCCCTAAATCTTTCATGTGAAACATTTGTCCGATGCGGCGTTTGAAGGTTTCGACTGCGACTGTGTCACTCCCTGCAATAATAATATCATCAACATACACTAAAACAAATAAGTGAGACTTTGTGGAGGAATATGTGAAAAGAGAATAGTCCGCCACCGACTGGCGAAATCCAAAGCCTTTGAGAGCAGTAGTTAATTTGGCAAACCAACATCGAGGCGCTTGTTTCAATCCATAAAGTGATTTTCGCAGGCGGCACTTTCCCTTCGGTAGCTCCTGTGTACCCTTGAGGAATTTTCATATAGATTTCTTCGTTCAAATCACCATGAAGAAAAGCATTGTTCACATCCATCTAGTGAATACACCAGTTTCTAGCAACTGCTACGCTCAACAAAGTTCGCACAGTGGTGGCTTTGGCCATGGGAGCAAATGTGTCTTTGTAGTCTATCCCTTACACTTGAGTATTTCCCAAGATAAACAACCGTGTCTTATGTCTCTCAATGGATCCGTCAGCGTGGTGTTTGGTTTTGTAAACCCACTTGCTTCCCAGTGGGCGTTTACCCTTCGGCAGAGTTTCGAGTGTCCATGTATCGTTGGATTCCAAAGCACGCAACTCACTGCTCATAGCGTCTCTCCATTCTTTATATTTTAATGCTTCAAGAAAGGAGCTTGGCTCGCTAGGTACTTGAGTCACAACACTAGCAAAGGCTCTATGTCGCAACGAGAATTTACTATCATCAATATAGTTACAGATAGGATAAGGACACATACCCGAAGCTCTTTCTGGAGACAGACCGTCAGAAGTAACGGAGTTTATGTCCTGCACATGTGCGGTCGAACATACATAGTCGCGCAGAAGTACCGAACGACATTTATGGCGATGGCCTTTGCCCAAAGGTGTAGCTTCGTGAGTTTCCTCGACAGAGATAGGAGGCGAATGGTCAATTATCTGTGCAAGAGGAATGATGGTCGACGATGCAGGGCAAGGGTCGGTCGGTTGGGAAGGAGGAATGTCAACCGACACTGACGGTGAGAAATGGGCAGGTGTAGGGGGGCCGATCGACGATCGGTCGACTGACAGCGGAAGGATTAGACGGTTGGGGTTTGGAAGAATTGGCGTTTGGGCGATTGACAGCGGAGTGGGTGGGACCATCAACCCACATGGAGGGTGCTCAGCATGTCGATCAAGGGACATACAAGGATTTTCAAAAGGAAAAGTAGACTCACAAAAGGTCACATCACGGGAAACAAAGAATTTGTGAGACTCTAGATCATACAAACGCCATCCTTTTTGAGTAGATGGGTAACCCAGAAAAACGCACGGTCGGCGACGAGGTGCAAATTTGACTATGGATTTGGGTAATTTATAGGCAAAAGCAGAGCACCCAAAAACACGAAGATGTGACATCGGCGGAGGTTCACCGTGAAGAACTTCATATGGGCTGCGATTGGCAAGGACCGGCGATGGGACTCGATTGATCAGATAAACCGCAGTTTGGACACACTCTCCCCAGAAACGGATAGGTAATGAGGCATGGAAACGAAGGGCACGAGCAACATTCAAAATATGTTGATGTTTTCGCTCTACCCGACCATTTTGTTGGGGAGTGTGAGGTACAGTGGATTGGTGAATTACACCCTTAGAACGGAAAAATTGGGCAAGTGGGGAAAATTCGGTACCATTGTCGGTGCGAAAACACTTAATGGTACGATCAAATTGAGTTTGAATCAGAGTGTAGAAATCCACAACAGTGGACACAACTTGAGTTTTGTCCGACAATAAATAAATCCAGGTCCCCCTGGAATAGTCATCAACAAGTGTCAAAAAATAAGATCCACCGCAAGTAGATGGAAAACGATAAGGTCCCCAAAGATCGCAATGTACTAAATCAAAACAACGAGTAGTAACACTCAAACTAGAAGTAAAATAGTCTCGGGTTTGTTTGGCTCTATAACAGGCAGTGCAATTATGATCGGAAGAAAAGGACAACGATTGAGGAAGACGCAAAACCACTGACTTTGAGGGATGCCCCAATCGGTAGTGCCACAGCCACCCATCTTCTTTGGCCTGAAGAGCTGCATTTGCCCGAAAATCATCGCTTGAGTGCAGGACATAAACTCCATTATTCTGAAAGCCCACCCCAATCGGGGTCTTCGAAGTTATGTCCTGCAATAGACACAGTTCAGGAGTAAAGATCACCAATAATGAATTATCTTTGAGAAATTGACTAACGGACAACAAATTGTGTCCAAAGTCTGAGATATAAAGAACATCGCAGATAGTCAGATTAGGTGATATGTGGGCATTGCCACATTTTAAAGCAACTCATTTTCTGTTGTTAGGCAACGTTACAAGTCGAGCGGCTATCTGACGGACGTCAGACAACAGGCTCAGATCACCCGTCATATGCATGTTTGCACCTGAGTCTATAATCCATTGTCCTTTAAGTAACATACCAGAGGAGAGATTTGACTTGGTAGCAGCATTGGGTGCACATGCTATAATGTTCTTTAGGAAAGTTCATTGTTCAGTAGAGAAACCGAATGGATCGGTAGGATTTGAAACAGTCACAACCACATTGGCGGTCGGCATCTTACTGCCGATCGACGACTGTCGACCAGAGGAATGTCGACGTCCTCGAACTCTTCCCCTATCGCGACTGTTCCCACGGTTCTTCGAACTAAGGTAAGTCAATACTGCTGCAGAGTTCTTGATAGACACTCTTGGTCTATCGCCCCACCAATCAGGATATCCATTAATAGAAAAACACGACTCAATAGCATGCCCAGACATTTCACAAGCTGTACAAACAACCTTCACATGTTTCTCCACTGCATCAGAATGAGCAACAAATCCAACAGCTTCCTTTCGTTCTTCGCTACTTTTGATGACCGTTTTATGCCGTTCTTCTAAAATTATTTTGGAATAAACCTGATTCAAGGAAGGGAGATTCTCTGTACTCAGAATATTTGAACGAGCAGTGCTATAGACTCCATCATCAAGACCAAGCAAGAATTGGTGCACTCTTTCATTTTCTTGTCTTTGCAAAAACTTCTTCATAGTCTCACATGAAGTTTGTCTGCAACAACAAACGAATCCATCTTCATAAGTAGACAGTTCACACCATAGTTTACGTAACCGTCCCAAATAATTGACTATGCTATCTCCATGTTGACGGCAAGCGGCAAGTTCTCCTTTCAGTTCATGGATTCGAGGTCCGTTTCCCATTGAATAACGTTGGTGCAGTTCTTCCCAAAGCAATTTGGCGGAGTCAATAAAGGAAACCGTTGATATGATTTGAGGTTCTATCGTGTTCAACATCCACTGAACAAGGAGAGAATTAATGGCTATCCAATCGTCACTTAGACCGACTCCGGGGTGTGGTTCAACGATACTACCATCCACGAATCCCAGTTTTCTCTTAGTTCTTAAGGACATTTTCATGGCGTGTGCCCATTCTCCATAGTTTTCGCCCTTCAACACAATAGCATGAATAATCAAACCGGAGTGGTCCGAGGGAGCTAGTCCCCATGCCAATGTGTCTCTATATGGATTTCAGTTAATATCGAAAGGAGTAGGAGGTAACTCTCCTCCAAGTATATTCCGATGAGTATTCATCACGAAATTTGGTGTATTCAACACACCAAAATTTGGGCGCAAAAGCCCGATGTTTTGTCCGAACTGGACATTAATTTCTGTTGGCGTGTCACCCACTAGAGGTGCACTTGCCGCTAAAGAAGGCGGAGGTGTTTGGGGAATACGAACACCTCGTCCTCTCTTTCTTGTTTCACCTGAAGTTAGTTGGCCCAGCTGCCCAGTTGTCAATGGGGGGAAATCTCCCCCTGACGCCGGAATTAGTCCGCTCATGTTACCTGAGCTCCGATACCATGTTAAAGTTTGCGAGGGTTTAGAAAGGATTCTCAATTGAAAACGATTCTTGTTCCTGCGGCTATTGTCCAAACATTACATATTTATAGTGAACAATGTTTAACCTAGTACGTCGATCATCATACTATGTCGATGTCGATATAAGTAGCTTCATTCAGGTGTCGATCGGTGAGTCTGTTTGCAAGATGCCGATCGGCTTCATAAATGTCCAGGTTGGCTTCATAAATGTCGATCGGCAACCTGGGCAACCAACCTGTAATAGGTCGGTCAACAATTGTTCCCTTAAAGGAGTTCTTTGAATTTCGTTATTCTGTTTTCTTTTTTTCTGTTTGTAGCACCAACAATTTCTTGGACTTTAGATAAAATTGTTGATACACATGAGTTAATTGCTACCTCATCGATTAGACCACTTCTTAGTCAAAGGCAAAACAAGCGATGGAATTATTGCATTATTTTCGTCTGTCTTCTAATGCGTGGATAGTGTTCTTAAGCTGGATTTGTATGTTCATTCCATGATACAATACAAGAGAGTTGTCGTTCATTTTACCCCTAAATGAGCGTCAAACGATTCGCTTGTCTGATTTTTTTAAAAAACTTCATGTTGTCTCTGTTTTAGTTGTTGTGAAGTCAATGTCTTACCTGTAAAAACCTATGTTGCACGATTTGTGGGGGTGCGTGCCTTTCAACGCACCCCCCACGCACCGGGTGCAGGATGCGCAAATCTTCGAGGGGTGCATGATGATAAAATTTGTACTACGATTGTGTTTATTTTCCTGGTTCCGTTTTTCCATCATGGAATTCAATATCTCATTTGATATAAATTATTCCAATTTTATTCTATTCTCATAACATAAATTTCTCAATGTTTCTTTTTATAAAAAAATTATTTTGTGTTATCCTAATATCTAGAGTTCTTAATCATTTGAATAATATTAGTTTTTAAAATTGTTATGAAAAGAAATCGTTATTTAATATTCGAGCTCATCCAATAAAAGAATTTACAAAATTGTACACATTGAGTCAATAATGATAATACATAAAAATGGATATTATACATTATATCATTAGTATATATAGATGTACTAAAGATATGTATATTATTATATATAACAAACGAAACAAATAAAATATTTTTTTACATAATGTAAAATATTTGTATTGAATAAAATGGTATTTCAAACATGTCTAAATATCTAATGCATTTATCTTATACAATTTAAATTTAAAGAAAACATAGAATAAATCTAACGAAAATCTTATTGTTATAAATTTGAATTATGTAAATATTTAACTTTATATTTAAATATACATTTTTTATTAAATTATATTAATGTATCTCAACGCACCCTTAATTAAAAACTTACGCACCCCCACCTTGAATCTTGCACCCACACCCGTGCAACGTAGGTAAAAACCTTGACCCCGATTGTATGTATTGAGTAATCTATCATTTGCAATAATACTGATCCATTTTTATGCATTCAGGAAAACGAGTTTGACATTGATCTTGAGGACCTTATGTCATCCTTAACCTTGGTTTTTTATTTTTTCAATGCCACATAGGCAGCCGGATGGGTGGGGGAGGAAAGAGATTCGTTCGGATTCATGCAACCTAGTGCACCGGGTGCGGAGTGCTCAAGGTGAGTATCGGGTGCGTAAAAATTTAAAAAAAATGAAAAAATATATTTTAATTAATTTGCATAAAATTTTATACCATCAATCATATTAATAAATGAAATTATTTGAAATATTATTTGATTTTTGAGTAAATTGTAAAAAAATAATATATTTATATTATTTTAATTAACAAATCTTTAACGTACCCTAATCGAATTCGTTAAAACATAATGATTCTCACACCCCGAATCTCGTACCTTGTACCGTTGTTGGTATTATTTAAATTGTTTATTATGTCATCCAATATAATAGATATTATTTCACACACTAAGTACTTTTTAAAAAATTAAATAGGATTCATATTATTTAATACTGTAAATATACATTGGTGTTTATAAAATAATTTTTTCAAATAAAAATGCTATCTCCATATTCTATTTAAGTAAACTATCAAAAGTTAAATTTTAAAACAAAATTTGGATGGTTGCATTAAATATTCCTTTATAATGATTGATATTTTAGCTTAACAAATAATTTTATGGTACCTGATGAATAATTTTTTTATTTTTCTTGTGATCATTTTCTAATGTTTAAAATATAAAATAACCTAAAAAGTTAATTTTTATATTGAAATAGATTACGAAAATTTAAATATGCTATTATATTATAAATAAATTTTAAAATAATTTTTTTCCAATATATTTAATGTTATTTAGTTGATGTCATCTTCAAAAACTATAATATGAATTAAGATAATAATTTAAAATTTTATTTTAGTGGGACCTACATATACTTTTTATTTTCAAACTTTTAGGAATAATTATTTTTGAGAAAATTGTAAAGATACCCCGATCTTTTGAAATAGTGTAAAGGCACCTATAAGTTCAGAATTGCGTACGAAGCAACTAAAGTTTACATAATGTGTATGGTTGATCCTCAAACTTTTTGGTAAATACAATGTCCTCAAAATTTAAAAATTGCATGGTTGGCTCCCAAAGTTCCAAAACCGTTTATATTTGATCATTACGTCCGTTATATTTTTGAGTTTTTGCGTAATTGACCTCATTCTTTCCACATGTTGAAATTGACCCATTTTGTTTACTGATTTGATATTTAGCCCCTGAACATTTAAAGTGTTCAGAATTGACTCGAAGAAATATGTACCAGAAAAATATGTATCATCTGCTTGTTAAAATACTAATTTGTCTTACAATATTTTGTTATTATAATTCATTGTAATTTTACTTCGTATATAAATTCCATATTATAGGTTAATTTTTATGATTATGGAAATAAGGATTTTAATTCCAAACAAATCTACGTTCTATGATCCCTAATATTCTCCGGACGATTTTTCGCTTCACTGATGCAACATCTATTGTCTCTTTAAGAATTCACCATGTCTAAGCATTCATGTAGTTCAACCATGATTTTCAAAATTCACCATGAGAATTACCATGTGTAAGAATTCATCTTCAGAATTGAATATCCACTCAATGAGTATTATACATGTGTTGCACATCAAATTTTTAACAATCAATAATCGATGAAATACGATAACGCAAATTTGACGAAGGGTCAAATTTGAACTCTTTAATATGTTCGGGGCTAAATATCAAATCAGTAAACAAAATTAGTCAATTTCAACATGTGGAAAGAACGAGGTCAATTACGCAAAAAGTCAAAAAAATAACGGACGTGAAGGTCAAACATAAACGGTTTTGAAACTTTGGGGGCCAAACATGCAATTTTTAAACTTTGAGAGCATGGTGTTTATATATTTAAAAAGTTGGAGGGCCAACCACTCACATTATGTAAACTTTATGTGCTTCGTACGCAATTTTGAAACTATAAGGACATCGTCTTTACACTATTTCAAAGATTGGGGGCCAATGACAAACATCACTCAATTAATTTTGAGAAAATTGTATAATTAGCCTCTCAACTTACGAGTTGTGTAAAAGACATGCCCCCCTACATTCGAAATTACGAGAATGATATCTAAAGTTATCAATACCCTTTGTTTTTTACCACTGACATTCTAGCACCCGGTTTTCCGAAAGTTGAATACCTTTCACAAAGTATGCAAATAAGATCCGTTTGAAAAATAATAAAAAATTAACCCTTAATATTCGAGAATTATGCATAACATATTAAAAATTTACGAGTTCATTCAAATGCCAATGATAAATGTATTGGAAACTTGAGGTGTCCTGTTTGCATTTAATTGAAGTTGGAGGGTTACAAATGCATATTATTGCTCAAAAAGGGTATCATATTTGCAATTTCCTAACTTGGAGGGCATACCCTTTACACATGCTGTAAGTTGGGGCCGTGTGCAAACTTCACCCGACCCACACATTGTTTTTTGTTTGAGAACGATTTTCACTGGCTTTTTCGGTGTTATAATGTAAAATAACCGGTTTTATTAGAGTGTTCCGCGTTCATTGAACGCAACTCTACCCCATCTAAATTTAATACTCTCTCATTCCAATATTTTCTACACCATCTTCCTCCTCTCCTCTCCATTACCTAATCTAAATTAACGTATAATTTAGTTCATTAATATTTTTAAATATTTGCTTATATTTAAGTACTAGTTTAATGTGTTTAGAATATTTAGGGTCATGTTTAGTTTAAATATTTGTTTTTTTCTTAATTTAATATATTTAGAATATTTAATTTAATGTTTAGTTTAAACATTCTTATGGCAATTAGAGTACCACATTCTTATGACATGGTGGTTAGCGTTTCTCTTTGCCGAACCTTAGAACTTTTGCACTGCATCCGTGTTCATCATCATGATAGCAATTTCATGCCTCCGCTCCATAAATGTTCGGTTGGTCTGATAGAACGTCGCCATCACAATCTAACAAATGGATAGACGACGAACGGCCTTCAGAGCTGCATTAATCACTTCAACCTGGTTATTGGTCAGCGTTACATAACGCTTGCCGAAGTCGTGGGTCAGAATCTACTTGACTTTGTCCTTAACCACAAGCCATTGCCATACATCAGGGTTAATATTCCGAATGTTCATAATGTCATAGTGTCTTTTATACTCCTTAGGCAGGGCACCTGCTCTATACGCAATTTCTTTTAACTCAGTGCTCTTGAATGCGCTGTATAGGTTGGAGCAAAAGGCAACATCGATTGTGCAAGTGCCCGATTTGGAATGTTTTCATCTCATTCACTACTTTCAAAATACCTGCAGCTCTATCGGAGATTACACATGTTACACAGTCCCCATTTACACAACGATTGAGTTTTTGCAAAAACTATTTCCAAGCTTTGCAACTTTCGGTGTCTACAAAGCAAACGCCGTGGGGATTACATAGCCACCACTATCGAGCCCTACGGTCACTAGAAATTTATGGTTATACCTGTTAAAATGATTAGAATGTCATTAATTAGAACATCTGTAAAGTTAAACATCGAGGGACCAAATTAATCAAACTTTGAGTACAAGTGGGTGACGTCAACGGAAAAAACATGATTACAAAACTGATAAGCGTCTATGTTGGGTCTAAAAACCCAAAATATATAGTGAATCATGTAGTTCAGGTAGCCAATTGTTGTTTCATAATTCATATAGAAGTCATCATACAATAGTCTCATCATTCCTGAAAATCATCTCGTGAAACAACGATGACAATTTTTTCATTGAAAACTCCCACGAACCGTACACCATCTCGAAGCTACGTTGCAATGCATATCAAGTTTGCTCAAACTTTATGGTCAACCTATAATTCACGCTTATATGTGTCTGCACTGTTTGAACTTTGATTTCTATGTGATATTATCCGGGGATATTTTTGGTATTATGATATCTCGGGAGCTCGTCTAACGATAAAAATGGTATTTTTGATTTTCTCGTATACATATGGAATAGTGTGTTTTCGGGGGTATTCTCATAATTCAGACATCTCAGGCCCACGTATGAGTTTTCTACTGACGTTTCTAGTAGTTTTGGAAAATTTCGGTCCCGATCGGGGCCAAGGGTATTTTTCGTAATTTGGCACCCGAAGAGCTTGCCTCTAAGTTTTGGCGATATTTCAAACTATCTATTCAATATTTGTAGACAAAGAACTAGTCAACGGTATTTTCCGATATTTTCTCATCGTTATTTTTGACCAGCTTTCGACTGGATATTTCTCATCGTTATTTCAAGCTATCTATGCAATATTTGTAGACTTTCGAGTGTTTTTTTGGCTCGTGACTTTTTGCTTCTCCGTCTCGCGAATTTTTGCTCCAAATGTCGCGAGTTGCGACTTTGTGCCCCTCTTGTCGCGACTTTTTGGCTGGTCAAGGGTGACGGACTGAAATCGATCATTTCTCGAGCTATTTCGATTCAGATTATTGATATCTATCATTTGTAATTGTATTTGTTGATTATTATAGTTGAAACCAAGGTAGAGCATTGCTCTTCCGAGGACGTAAGCTCACACATTATGGGCCCAACCTCTTATATCGCTCGTGTCCTCACAATAATTGAATTAAAGATTATAAATTAAATTGACTAATCTAAAAGAAATACTCAAAATAATTTTAAATAAGATCAGTTTGGCACTGTCCATGGGGAATGAGATTTTATCCCATTGAGAACTTTATTGCTGAGTTTGGATTACTATTATCATGACTATCCGGAATTCTAATGATGATGTTGTTGACGAAGAAATAGAATAGAAACCAACCCTCGAGCGAATAATGAGGGTGCTGCATTACCGGGGGCACAATCATCAATTTCGTAAGAGCCCCCGGCACAGGAAGTTACTGTTCAGCAATCTCGGAGTGGGTATTTATCCGGAAGGGCACCTATATTTTATCCTCCACCGCCTCGATGTTTGTCAAGATGCATTGAATATGAGAGAATTGGCTGAGTTGATGTTCGTAATAATGCCCTCCTTTCGCCACCCGCACGCTCTAGATCCGCGGATCAGAACGAAGATGATGAGGATTTGGAAGAGAGGAGACATACTTTAATCGCTCAATTGGAGGAAGTCGAAGCTCAGAGGAGGAGGTCCCGAAGGAATAATGTCGCTCGGAACCTGTTAATGATGAAGTGGCATAGGAGGATATTGATCATGTTCCGGAACCGCAAGAAACTACTGCAATTACTGGAGAATTGAGATTTGATAGAATTGAAGTTTAAGGAGATAAGCAATAAGTTTGAATAAAATGATGTTAGGATGAACCAGTTGGAGGCCAATCTGACTATTGGTTAGGAAAGGAGATGGGTATATGGCGAACATACCCGAGATACTCATCAAATTTATGTTTACGAAGGTGATTATATCGAACAAGAATGAGCAGGTGAGCTCTATGGCAATAGAGGAAAGGCCTTACCATCTATGGAAGTTTTACAAAGCCCGTGGAACACTTCAAACGCCCTGTCACCATTTTCCACGGCAATTATTATTGCGATTCGTTCTGAGTTTATTGAGATGCCTAAGGATCTTCCACAGTATCGTGGGGTCAACTGACTTCCATGCTCATACGTCATACTTGGAGATCTAAGTAAGTTTAATGAATTTCAGTGATGCTGCTATGTGTTTTGTTTTCGCAGATTCTCTAAAGAAATCAGCCCTCCGATAATTTAATCGGTTCCCAAGGCGTTCCATTGTCTCCAATTAGGACTTTAAGGATCAATTCTATTCATCTTTCACGCCTTTTAACGCACCAATGAAGTCTATTACGTCTTTGACCGCGTTGCGGTATGATTCTTCAGGAAGATTGTTGGGTTTTATTACCCGTTTTGAAGCCGAGTGTAAGAAGATACCTCGGATAACTGTCAGTGAGAAAGTTGGGTTGCTCCAGCTTATTTTGGCTGGACTTCCATTATGTAATTCTTTGAATAGAGATCCCCCGGAAAATATGGAAGAGTTGGCTCTCAAATGTACGCAATACATCCGGGAAGATGAAGGGCTGCGGGATCACATAGTGTAAGAAATGCGAACTTATGGTTCCCACAATATTGTTGCCAGCCGAGTGTCGGATAGGAATGTTTCGCAATCAAGGCTCAAAATAAGAACGTTCCCAGCATTCAATTATGAGCAAATTTTCGTTATTATTGAACAGAAAAAGGGTGGATCTCTCCGATATCCCCCTCCATTGAAAGAACCCACACCGGGGACTCATGAATCCCAAGTATTTTGTCGTTTTCATTGGAGTTTTGGACATGCCACTAACGATTGTCGTGAGTTTATGTCCAAAGTTGAGAGGTTATTGGAATTGAGTCAGTTGGATGAGCTGATTAGCACTGTAGAGGCACTGCCTGAAGCTGACCTAGGAAAGATCGATATTAGTGCACAATTGGAGAAGGCAACAAAACCCCCTAAAGCTGACCCACCACGACGTGACACAAGAGGTCGAGGAAATGGAGGACAACGTAGCGAGAACTATAGAGGTGGCCAGAAAAGATTTTTTAATAATAATAGTCCACAGAACCGCAAAGATCGAAGGCGAGATAACAATTACCGTGGTCGCGGTAAGAACCCTCAATATAGAAACCATCAAGGATATCAGCAGGAAGGTTATCAACCTGCAGAAGGAAACCAACAAGTATATTGGTAGGATGGTTATCTACCTGCCCAAGGAAATCAACAGGGATATCGGTAGGAAAATTATCAACCTACCCAAGGGAATCATCAACCACCACCTCCTCCTCTTACTGGCCCGAATTCGGGTCAATCTATTTTGAATGTTGAAGAAGCTCAGCCAAGGTGGGGTAATCTTGGCCCCAATATTATGACCATCGCAGGGGGAAGGAGAGTTGGAGATTCGAGTCGTACTCGTAAGCGATCCTATCGAGAGTTAGAGCAAAAAGGTCGTTTCATGGAAGTGAATTTGGTCCAGTTTTCTGACCTGGAAAGGATGGCTATATCATTTGGACCTGAGGACCTATTCGGAATTTTCTCCCCGCAAGATGATGCTATTGTCATATCCTCCGTTATTACGAATCATCCTGTTTCTCGAGTTTTAGTCAACACCGGAGCTACTACTAACATCTTGACTCTTGCAGTCTTTGACCAAATGTCTTTGAAAGGAACCACTAAACTCCAACCGGTGCAAACAAAGTTAGTAGACTTTAACAATAGTGTCGTTGTTGCCGAAGGATCCGTCTTTCTCCCGGTCACTTTGGGAGATCAGGAAACGTCAAGGACTTTGCTAGTGGAATTCGTGGTCGTGGATCTCTGTATGCTTTTGTATACTGCAATCATTGGGAGAAGTACCTTGAATTTATTTGGGGCTGTTGTTCCTCAACCACATTTGATGATAAAATTTTCCACACCTTCAGGTGTTGGAAAAATGAAAGGGGATCAGGAGCTGACACGTTCTTGTTATAATATAATGTGCAGGAGTGGTATGGATGGCTCGAAAGCAAAGGAACCTATTTGTATGGTGGAATTCTTACCTATGGAATTATTGATTCGGGCGAAATGGTATTCTTTGAGAATTATAAAGAGAACGAAATGAAGATGGAACCTCTAGGCATCAAGACAGTGCCTTTATTCTCCGATAATTCATAAAAGACAGTTATAATCGGTTCTGAGATGCCGCCAGAGTTTGAAAAGGATGTAATTTCTTTTTGCGAAATAATATAGATGTTTTTGCTTGGTCTTATCAGGATTATGTGGGGGTAGATCCCCAAGTTTGTTCTCATAGACTCAATGTTAACCCGTATGTACGACCCGTTCATCATAAAAATAGGAAGTTTTCCCCTGAGAAAAAGAAAGCAATTGATGAGGAAGTGGAAAGATTACTATAGGCAGGATTTATAGAGTCTGTTAGATACACAGATTGGGTCGTATGATCCAATCTGTGTAGAGTTTTGCATTGTTTGGTCCCAATGTTGATTAATGGCTGGAGAGTTTTGCATTGATTTTACAGACTTGAATAAGGCATGTCCTAATGATCTGTATCCCCTACGTGCCATTGACATGATGGTGGATATGGCCTGTTGTTTTGAATTTCTTAGTATGTTAGACGCTTTTAAAGGTTATAACCAGATTTTTATGCATTATGAGGACAAATTGTTTACTTCTTTTATGACACTAAAGACATTTTTTGATACAAAGTTATGCCATTCGAGTTAAAGAATGTTGGGCCACCTATCAACGCCTAATGAATTCGATATTCAGGGATATGATCGGTAAATATTTAGAAGTTTACATTGACGGCATATTGATATAAAGCCGACAAGGGAATAATCACATACAATATCTAAATGATTGTTTTAATATATTGAGAAAATATCGAATGAAATTGAATCCACTTAAGTACGCATTTTGTGTAAAAGGTGGGAAATTCTTTGGTTTTATGGTATTCGAAAGGGGAATCGAGATAAATCCTGATAAGATCATAGCATCCAGCAAATGACTCCTCCAATGACTATCAGAGAAGTACAAAGATTAATGGGTTGATTAGCATCATTAAATTACTTTATTTCACAATCAGCGGATAAAAGTTTGCCATTTTTTCGGGCATTGCGTAAAGCAAATCTCCTTAAATGAGACGACGAGTGCAGTATGGCTTTTGAAAGATTAAAGAATATTTGAGTAAACCGCCATTTATGTACCCTGCATCTTCTGGGGAACCGTTAGGTTTGTATCTAGCAGTTTCTAAGGAGGCCGTCAGTGCCGCCTTAGTCAGAATTAATGACAAAGAGTACATGCTAGTGTATTATGTGAGTAAGAAACTACAAGGCGCGGAGTCCCGCTATACAGACTTAGAAAAATTCATTCTAGCTTTGATTGTTGCTTCTCGAAATTTAAGGCATTATTTTCAGAGCCATCATATCGCAGTATTGACTGACCAACCGATCAGGAGCATGTTATCGAAAGTAATGCCTCAGGCATGTTGGCCAAATGGAATATTGAGTTGGGACATTATCAAATCGAGTATGTCTAGCGACGAGCGTTAAAGTGGCTGGTTCTAGTGGATTTCATAGTATAAATGACTCGAGCAGAGGATTCAGGTATTGAAGAGTATTGGGATGTATTTGTCGATGGATCAGTTTCAGCCGGGCGGTCCGACCTTGGTATTTACTTTATAAAAAGAAAGTTTGGGGAAAAACATGAATATGCTGTAAAGATTCGCTTTTTCTACAACTAATAACGTCGCAGAATATGAGGTGTTGATATTCAGTATCAATCTGGCGGTCGAGATTGGAATTATTCGTTTACATGCTCACTCCGATTCACAACTAGTAGTGAATCAATTTTCGGATGTTTTTATTACAAAAGATGAGCACATGGTGTTATACATAGAAAAATTGAAGAAAGCTGTGAAAAGTCTTAAGACATTCGCTCTCACTTATATCCCGAGAGAGGAAAGTACTCGAGCGGATAGTCTTGCCAAGTCGGCTACTATTTTAGAACTCTCGGATGAATCAAGCATCACAACCATGATTCATTATCAACCATCCATTAGCTTGATTGAGAAGTCGACCGCTGAGGTTGCAAATTTGGAATTCTCGAATAATACATGGTTCTTATTAGATGTAGTAACCGATGAACCATCTTGGAATGACATTATTGTCGATTATTTAATTAAGAGAGAATTGCCCATCGATGAAGGAGAGGCCCGTAGAACAATGCAAAGATCTACAAACTTTGTATATGTGGATGAGAAATTCTATAAGAAAAATTTTGGAGGACCCTAAATTCGATGTTTGTCCGCAGTACACGCAAAAGCCGTTATGGAAGAGGTTCACGCTAGGCACTGTGGTGACCATTCGGCGGGTCGATATTTGGCATTGAAATTTAAGAGGGCCGGGAATTTTTAGCCAAAAATAGCAAAAGATTGTGTGAATTTCGTTCGAACTTGTTCCGCTTGCTAGTTTACTCGAACGTACATCATGTGCCGAGTGCGATTATGAAACATCTACTAACAACATGTCCTTTTGATACATGGGGTATCGATATTCTAGGTATTTTCCGACCGCACCTAGCCAAAAGAAATTTTGTATTGTGGCCGTGGAGCAATTCTCTAAGTGGATAGAGGTTGAAGCCGTATCCCGAGTCCGGGAAGAGGAAGTTATAAGTTTCATTTGGAGATATATTATATGTCGATTCGGAATTCCCTGAATTTTGGTATCGGATAACGGAACACAATTCTTAGGGAAACGTGTAAATGAATGGTGCGAGTGTTACGGTATCCAACAACGGTTTACATCTGTGGCACATCCAGAGACGAATGGACTTACAGAGGTTATTAATCACATTATCTTGCAACAATTAAAACAAGGATAGACCAATCCAAAGCCTCATGGGTAGATGAACTACATAATGTGATGTGGGCATATAAACGTCACCGAGATCTACCACCGGATTTAGTCCGTTTTCATTAATATATGGCTCTGAGGCCTTTTCTCCGGCAGAAGTAACTATTCTATCCTAGAGAGTCATCGCTTACGATGAGGTGTTGAATGAGGATATTCGAAAGCTGGATCTTCATTGTATTGACGATCTAAGAGAGAGAGCAGCCATACGAATGAAGGTCTGTAAAAAGCAGATGGCTAAAAGACATGATAAAGACGTATGCCTTGTGTTGTTAACAGTTGGGGACTTTGTCCTAAAGAAAGTGGAAGTCTCGAAGCACGTTGGAAAGTTAGATTGGAAGTGGGAAGGTCCATTCAAAGTTACGACAGTGGTGAGAGAAGGAACATATAAGATTGCGAATATGAGCGGAGAGGAGCTACCACGGACTTGATATATTTTCAATTTGCGCAAGTATTATGTATAGACGTGACTCTTCAATCTTTTTAAAATAAAAATTTCCCCCTTTTTATTATTGTCATATTATGATATTTTTTTAAATATATTTTTTGACGACATGAATTCAATCGACTAGGAGACTGGTAAGATAGGAGTAGGTTCATTGTGTTTTAGTATGATGGAGGATGAAAATAAATAATAGGGTAGATTAGAAATGCAATGTACCGCATGTTGTGTAGTCGATCATTTTCAAACTCGTCAAATTAGATACTGCGTCGAAATACTTTGAACATGATAAGTCTCTCTGTCCGCGGAAGAATCGTCTATACATATATACTATTGGAATATGTCGAGGGGCCCGATTGATTATGTGATAGCCGGTTTCGTACCGAGCATGTTTCTGTGGCAAATAGGGTGCCTTTTAGACCCGACTCCTCCATGACACCCCGACCAGGATCGTCTCTCGTCGGAGGCTGGTCCATTTCCGCAGCAGCCACGGTGCAATGCCGATGAGACAGTGTGATTGCTAGGTGCAAGTTTATGCCGTGATGACCACGGTGCAATGCCGATGGGACAGTGTGATTGCCACTGTGCAAGTTTATGCCATGATGACCACGGTGCAATGCCGATTGGACAGTGTGATTGCCACGGTGCAAGTTTATACCGTGATGACCACCGTGCAATGCCGATGAGACAGTGTGATTGCCACGGTGCAAGTTTATACCGTGATGTCCACGGTGCAATGCCGATGGGACAGTGTGATTGCCATGGTACAAGTTTATGCAGTGATGACCACTGTGCAATGCCGATGGGAAAGTGTGATGGCCACGGTTCAAGTTTATACTTTGATGACCACAGTGCAATGCCGATGGGAAAGTGTGATGGCCGCGGTGCAAGTTTATACCGTGATGACAACGGTGCAATGCCGAATGGAAAGTGTGATGGCCACGGTGCAAGTTTATGCCCGACGAGAATGTGAAAGTAAACGAGTTGTCCTCCGTTAAGAGTAAGATAATCTCAAGTGCAAGTTTATACTCAGAGAGAATGTAAGTTCGTCGAAAACGTATTTCTATGAGAAATACTAAATGCCGTCTATGCGATAAAGATATCCTTGTTTCGGCAAGTGTGGTCAGATAATATTTCTATGATCAAAATTGTGAATTCTATATTTTTGTGCCTGTGGTAGGAATTCATGATAAATTATCCCGAAAGATATTGTGTTATTCCTTGTCAGAGAAAGAAATTATGAAACCATATTGTTACATGGTTGGTTTATCTATCATCCCCGAGGGACGAAGTAAGTTAAAAGACCAGTCATTTTCGATCGTGATTGGAATGGTTGAGGGATAATCTTGTGATATCAACCCTCATTATATGCGATCGTATTTATGGATTTCGTTTGGATAAACAGTCAAAATAGCCAAATATTCGTCTTATGGTATGAATTCAACTGGATGTTATGATCACTCGGGATTCTTACCCATTTTCAGAATTATCGAGAAGAATTTCATGATTATTGGGGACTCTTACCGACGTTCGGAGTTATCGTGAAATGTATGAAGATAAGGAATTTATTATTATTATCAATTAAGATTCCGACTTGCTAATGGCAAGAGATATGAATTACTTGCCAAATCATGTGGGAAGACTATTTGCTTCCAATCAACAAAACAATTATAGGAGATATTATTATCATTTCGAAGGTAATCCCTTCAAGAAGAAATGACCGAGTGTTTGGAGTTATTTTTTTCTCAAAGAAATCGAAAAATTGAAATGAAAAGAATAGAAATTTCAATATGTTGGCGAATACAAAGAGGATAGATTACAAAAGCGAAGAAATTATATCGGAAATTTTATTTCTTCTTCGTCCGGGAGTCTGAGCTTTCATCGGATCCGCTTGGGCACTTCTTTATTATTTTTATCGTCGGGGGAGAAGGATTAAGAACATCCTCTAGAATCTCTGTAGTAGTTAGCTTCTTCGGAAAAAAACGTACCATTTCAACCTTATGGCGCTCCCGGGACTCTCTCACTCTTGCGGGAATATATATAGGAGGATCATATTGAGTCATCACCTTCTCATCCTGGAGAAGATCCACCACGGGGGGACCCACGGGTTCCGAGAACAATGAAGCCAATCTTAAGAACGCGTCCGTGGCTGCCCTCTTCTGTCTCGATCTCCTCTAAGAAACACTGCCTATGAAAAATCCTCCTCCAGATAAAACTGGAGGGCACCAAATGGATCTTGGGAGCAGTCTAGTTTCTCCGCCGCAAGGATAGGCTCGAATTTTCCAGAGAGGCTGGGATCTAATCTCTCTTTCTCTTCCGGTGATAGCGATATGCCCAAAATTCAATGAGCCTGGACACTCCCCCTCAAGAAGTACCGGAGGGACGTTTTTGCGCTCACTAGTGCCGCCAAATTTCTGAAGGTGGGAGAATGTACCGTGTATTCCCAAATCAGCTTCCGGAAACAAACTTTTAGTTGGCGTGGCAACCTAGCAGCTCAAGCCATGAGACTTTCTATAGTCGCCTGGAGGGAACCGATCTTTAACTTCATCTCTTTATTCTCCTCCGTGGCTTTCCCGAGAGCTTTTATATTTGCTGCATTGGCATCTTTGGCCTTCTTCAGCTTTGCCTCGGTCTTAGTTCGATTTTCCTCCAGCTTGTCCTGAGCATACTTGAGATTCTCTTGTAGTGTACATATGGACTCTTCGAAAGCATGCTTCTTTCCGACGAAAAAAGCTTCAGTCTCTGTCAACTCGCTGCGATGAGACCAAGCCAAGGCCTCGATCGCTTTGTTATGTTCAGCATCGAGTGCCGCTATGTCTTGTGCATGTTTCTCCCGTTGGTTCTGAATTAGCCTCTCTGCGGCTTTCTTGGTTTGTTCCTCGATAATATCTAGATAGTTGAGCTCAGAATGCCTCAACATACAGTATTCCTCAACTGTAGCTGTGGCACCGAGCTCCACGCATGTTCGCTCCATCTGCAAGGAAAAGCAAGAGTTAGATATAGATATATATATATATATATAAATGTATTAGACACGAATAACTTTGTAATCGAGAGTGGTTACAATCCTCTCCCCCTATGCGGCGTATCGCTGAAATCTGACTCATCAGCTTACTGAAGTAAGTGAATGTGGAGTGGTTGTCCTGACCATGTGGCGGCAAGTCCAGATGAGGGTGAACGTTGTCGGTTCACTGGATTTGAACAATTACCCAGTCTTTTATCATGAAAAAGCCAGCATGTTGCCTCATCTCGAGCCAATCCTTCACAGTGAGTTTTGGGATATCTCTTATCCGGAAGGCGTCGAGGAAATCAACGTCTAACCCACTCTTTCTAGTGGGCTCCGGTAACTCCAAAAGTGTTGGGCCTTCCACCGGCCGTTTTCCCTTGTCCGGACGAGTCTCTTGGGCCACTTTTCCCTCCGGACGGGTCTCCTGCGCCGCTTCAGCTACCGGCGGGTCTATTGGTTGACCCCCGTTTATTTCGTCCTCCTCATCGTCCCCAACAACGTCAACTAGTGCCTCGGCAAAGTCATACATCCCCTCGTCGGGGGAAAATTCTTCGGGATTGAGCTCCAATTGCCGAGACACAAGAGCCGGGTCTTCAGTGTCCATAGGGATCTCTGGGATTGGCGCATTCTCTCCCCACTCCGGGGATTCCATTGTCATAAGAGGTTGTGGGGGAGTCGCAATCCTGACATCATCGGTTGATAGCGCCGTTTCTTGTAAACTTAGCACCAACTCGGCCGCCGTAGTTTGATTCCTAGCCCCCGGTGCCATTTCAAAGATAAGGTCGTCCTCTTATGAGACCAGCGCGCAAAATGATCTCAATCTGTCCCCCAATTTAGACGGATCTTCAGTAGGAGCCATTATTTTATCTGCAAAACAAATGAGTTGTGTAAGTTATATGGTGTGAAGATTATAAAGCAAACCTATGTTTATACGAAGAGGTCGTTTCCCTGTCAAAGGAAAATCTATCGAGATGGTTCAGGCGTAAATGCATGAGATATGTACCTAAAAATTCCCTACTGAAGTGAGGAGGGGCAGGGAGAAGCTGTAACAATCGCAAACCGGACCATAACAATGTCTATGCGCTAGTGAAATAAAGCAAGACAATTTAACGAAACACAATTCGAAGTCAAGGAAATTTCATCATCTTTCAAGGTACAACTAGACAAGTTAAAGGCAAAAACAAAAAAAAACAAAAGGGTTGACTCGTACAACGGACGATCGACGACTTCAGTTCCAATGCCACCTAAGCCTTCTGTCCTCCCCCTGCAAAATCTGTAAAACGGTCATAGTTTATTAAAAGAAACTTCTATATACTATACTTAATTGCTATATTTCATTCCTTTCCCTCTTATTCTTTTAGTTTAATTATTCTTTTATCTTTTCCTTTCTTTTTGTATTTCATCCCCTTATCCTTTCCTGGTTTTCTACTGTGATCTGTTTTTACATGCCCGACGACATGTCTCGCCCAAACTAACCTTTAGCTGTTAGTTGGCTCGGCGAGAATATATGCTTCCCTTCTCCGGTTAGAGACTCGGGCGCTACCCCGTTCCTATCTGGTTCCGTTCGGCTCTGTAGTACGCACAATTCTGTTATGGAGAACCCATGTGTTCCTTCCTCGGACATGTCCTACCTGTGGCTGACCGTGCTCATGAACACGATGCCGGTTTGGTGTTCCCACCTCGCCCCGAGACTTCAGTTTTTACCTTACACTCCTTTCGATTTAATTTAGTATTCGTTTAAGCCCCTATCTGTGAACCTTCTTTTAATTTATTATGTTTACTCCGCTTACCTGGTCGTCCTATTGCCTGGTGCTTCCTTGTTCCCTACTTCCCTAGGATTTGCGATGAATTACACTATGGTCCAAAATTCATGGCCAAATCGGGTGTTGCTCTTCGTATTCACAGAAATTGCGTTTCGGTCCTTAATCTCCGCGATAACTTGCATAAATGTTCATTTTCGCGATAAATTGCACATCAGTCCTCGAATCCACGATAATTTGCAAGTAAGCCCTTGAATTTCACGATAATTTGCAAATCAGTCCACTTCCGCGACAATTTTGCAAACGGCTCCCGGAATCATGATAATTTGCTTCTTGGTCCTGAATCCACGATAAATTGCAAACAACCACCTGAATCCGCGATAATTGTCTTCTTGGCCCCAAATTCTACGATAATTCTCTTCTTTACCCTAAATTCCGCGATAATTGCAAGTAGATCCCAAATTCAGCGATAATTTTCTTCTTGGTCTCAATTTCCGTGATAATTCTGATTCTCTCGAGTTTTCTCACGTTTTTTGTGTCAAATAACCCTTCCTTTTCCTTCCCACTCCTATTTATAGGCTTCTTAACTTGTCTAAATAACCATTTAATCCCTCCTTCTAAAATTCCCTCTTTTTATGTTAAATTACTAAACTACCCCTCATTTCATGTTTTATAACAAGAATTTATGCGAGTCTAACCAGTCCGAATTTCGTTTGTGCCGCCTTTCAGGGACGTTACAGAAGCCCTAAGGCAGCCAAGATCGGGGCAGATAATAGCGTCTTCAGGGTCCAATCAACACCATCCGATCTGACACACGCAATAAAGATCCTTTCTAAGGGTTTAGGAGTAACGGACCACGGAACATGATAGTAGGGCTCGGGAAAGAAAGGTTCCCCTTCGACTGGGAATCACTAAGGGAGACTAATTGCGGATAGCCTAGTGGAACCCACACATGTGACAAAAATGAAGTGCCTCTTCCAATCGTGGTTCGATTGAGGATTGGAGAATGGAAAGGGGCTTTTTTGGTGTCTTAGGCGAAAAAATATACAGCCCTGAGCACCGTAATGGATAGCCGTACTGATTTGAAAGATTTGGAAAAAACTGTCAATGGTCATCGAGATTTTGTTCGTTTCCATGAAAATGATAAAGGCAACCATGAGGGAGATCAAATTCGGATTTAATTAGAAGAGGTGGATGTTTTGACGAGTTATGAGCTTTGTGATGAATGGATGAAGTAGAAAGCGGAGTCCACACTCTAAATATTCAAGGCAGATGGCATGAGTGCCGATCGGTGCACGCAAAATCCTATCGATGGGACCCGGTTGGTACAAAACACAGTCGGAAGGAAGATGGTAATCTTCTATTATAGATTTCCATTTCCGGGGGTGCATGCTATAAGGTCGGTTAATAGACTTCAAAGCTTTTATGGCAGAACTCTGAGGACCGAGGGTGTTCTCAAGATGCACGATTCGCTCGAACTTGCCTCGGTATCCATGAGATTTCGCTGCTCAACCCCCACATCCGTGAATTTTCACCCTAAAAGTTGCGAGTCGCAACATTGTGTCCCAAAAGTCGCAACTCCTTACCCATTCGCGAGTTTTCGCACAGTGCAGTTGGTTACGGAGATTTGTATTTTATTCCACAAATGCAGACTCGCGAGTTTCTGCTTGGCTCGCAACTTTTTGCTTCTCTGTCTGCGACTTTTTGCTCCAAAAGTCGTGAGTCACGACTTTGTGCCCCTCCAGTCGCGACTTTTTGGCTGGTCGAGGATGACGGACTGAAATCGATCATTTCTCGAGCTATTTCGATTCGGATTATTGATATCTCTAGTTTGTAATTGTATTTGTTGATTATTATAGTGCAAATCAAGGTAGAGCATTGCTCTCCCGATGACGTAAGCTCATACATTGTGGGCCCAACTTAGTATATCGCTTGTGTCCTCACAATAATTGAATTAAAGATTATAAATTAAATCGGTTGATCTAAAAGAAATACTCAAAATATTTTTAGACAAGATCACTATGTAACCATAAAAAAAGTCAAATTTTTTTAATACAATAATATACAACCAAAACCTACCGTTGTCATTTTTTATGAATGACCTTCATCTCGTAAGCAATAAAATTATGCGAAAGATTCCGGTGACCTTTCTCCAAAAGTACGTTGTTGCATGTGTGGCCGCAAATTGTCACGAGCCGAACAAATGTCTCGTAGATGAAACATACATTAGGGGTGGGTACGGGTCCGACCCACTGTGTTATGGGTCGAACCCGTACGGGTTGACACAACATGTTGAGAATTTTTCTTGATCCGTCAACGTGTTGACATAACCTAAACCCTAAACTAAAAACCTTCAATTTTAACCCTAAAATAAAAAAAAATAATTGAACCTGAACCTATTGACCTCTACGGGATGAAATGGATACTAGTAAATTCGTTCTATGGTACGAAGAGAGTACATCTCGTCGACATATAAACTCGATTCCTTTTCATAGACGATTCATGCATATATAATAAGTAATTCACTAATATTAAAAATTTACGCAATTCAAAAATTTGAGTACTAAATTAAAATTGAAAAACACGTACCATTTGAGCATGTGCACATAGAATTTTCAAAGCAATCTGTGCCCCAAAAGGGCAACTCAAGATGAAGATATCAACAATGTGCACGATTGGGATCCCAACGGGTGAATGACTACTAGTGCTAATTGATGGATCAATTTTCGTTTGCCAAATTTTTCAGGTCATAGAGCATGTTTTTACGTTCACCTTCAAGGTATATATCAGTCACTTTCTTGGACCACAAATATCCTTGCATCTTCAACTATGCAACCTCCTTCGATTACTTATCAAAATATAGTTTGCATTTTTCAAATGACGCATGTACACATTTATTCTAAAAATATTTGATTAAGAGATAATTTTACAAGTTATGTTCATATTATACCTGAACCAAAGACGTAATTGGAAGCATACGAACTCCTTTAAATACATTGTTCATGCAGTCGACATGATAAGTTGTTATCACACCATACCTGTATAAAATACTCATTACATTATTTCAACAACTTATATACAAATTTAATAAATAACATAGAGTAACAATGTAAATACCTCATACCACCATCGTGTGCTTGCGTCTACTTTTCTTTTGGAATAGCAGTCAAGTACTTGAATGCTCCTAAGCTCTCTCTTCGAATAGCAGCCATCAGTCGATCAAGTTCACGTACAAAATATGAAATTCATGTTGCCCAACATATTGCTTCGTATATAACAATAATAGCCAAGAGCTTCTCGAAAAGAGTGTAATCTCGACATGGCGGCAAAAAACCCTGAACCCCGATATGTAATTAGGCATATACATGGACGAACTCATGTAACATGAGTATGAATACACTCTAAAAATTCCACAATGGACTCGTCACCCTCTTCATCAACTATTGCAAAAGCAACTAGAAGGACATGACCCTAACTGTCTAAGGATACGACTATCAATAATTTGTAATTATACCTTGTGTAAAGTTGTGTTCCATCGATAGATAGTACTAGACGACAATGACGAAATGCAGCAATGGATCGATCAAAAGACCAGAATACAAAGCGCAATAAGTATCTACCCCTCGCATCACGCCCGTGGTGCCAATCAACAATTGTACCATGATTCTGTTGTTAGATTTCCTAGATATATCTAGGAAGATCCATTATTGATGATTCCCATGTGTGCCATATACCTTGTCAAGTGCTCGTCTAACACTTGACCATGCCCTAGGCTATGGAATTGTATGATTTCATACATTGAGTATGTAAGTTTATGCATCAATTGTCTTATAGTCCGGGTTCCCTGAAACAACTGCAATTAATTGAGTATGAGTCACTACGAATGTGGTAATAATCCATTCAGCGTCGTTTGTATGATATTCTGCCCTTATTCTCCAAAGACACTCACTTGACGCATAACGACAATATACATCATAATTTGTGTGACTACTGCGTTTGACATAAAATTCCAGACTAGCAATTTTTATTGAATACTTTGTCATATCTTTAAGTTCACTTTTGGTTTTAAATGAATAACCAACTGCCAGTTGCATGATTTCAGGATCACAATATGTAGGGGCAGCATGAATGCCGATAGAATCTCCACACATGTCTTTAACTTTGGTTGTAAAATAAAGGATATCCATCTACTTTCGTAAAAAGTAGTCTGATAAAATCTCTGTGTTGAATACACATCAGGGGCACGATATGAGGGTTCCTCGTCATACCCATATACGTGTGACATTCTCCAAGGTTCGGAATGTCCATCATCATTATCGTCATAGGCAAATTTGGAATTCCTCCAAATGAAAAATTTCTCATTGTCAATTTACTGGGCGATCGAAGGATGATTCTAAATGGCACTTGAATATCATGTTGCTCCGAAGTGTGCTCTTCATCCTCATCATGAACCAAATCAGCATCATCATACTTTGATGTCGAGTACCCTGAAGAGACTAACTCACTGTCATCATTGTTGTTAGCACTGTCATCATGAAGCAACCATGCTGAACTCGATGTGCCTTCTGTATTTTCTCTATAAACAATATATATGTATGATTAATAAAATTAAATAGAGTACTCAACATGTATTCCGACAGTAGTTATTTAGGTGATGATTCATTTGATTTATGTCTTTACTTAATTTGTTTTCTCAATCCTCATCCCCTTCAACATTATCATTTTCAACATGATCATGGTATGACGGAAAATATTCAGCTACCAAATTATAATAATATACTTTAATTTAGAATTTTAAAAATATATGCAACATAAATAAACTAAATAAAAAAATAGAGAACAACCTTCCCTTTTAACCACTAAATTTCAGGGATGAGCATTCGGTACCAAATACCAAACCAAACCAAAAATTGAAATATCGAATATCAAATTATCAACAAAATAGAATACCGATTCCAATCTATTATTTTTTTGGTACCGAAATAATTTCGGTATTTCATTATTGATACCAAAATTAAAACATATAAAAAAATAATCAAGAACATCTTATGCATTTCTTAAATCAAGTACATAGAAAAATATCTTAAAACGCAATTATTGAGTCATTAATCACATTGTTGTATTTATACAATAAAACAATTTTCAATTATTCAAGTTTATATGTATAGAATGTTATGAGAGTTTTGAAATCAAATACGAAAAGAACTATTAAAAAATAAATGAGAAATTAATAGTTTATTCATGTGGAATCTAAATTACATTCTCAAATTTATTTTGCTCTTATTGATTTTCATTAATATCATAAGAATGTAATATCGTATCACCAAAATAATCATTAAATAAAAATGTTTAAAATATCTTCTGGTGATAATTGCAGATTCAGAAGAAACTGTGTAGATTGACATGACGATAATATCACGAGTCAATTGTGTAAGTTTGAGAAACCTCATACTAATGACTTCTCAATATATCAAGATATCAAAATTCGATATCTATAATTGAAGGAACAATGACTCAATTAAAAATTTTAAAATATATAAATATTTTATAAACTTATTTGGTAATTTGGTAATCTTTTATATAAATATTTGACCAAATACCAAACCAAATTTTTTAATTTCATAAAAATAAATACCCAGTTGAATACCAAATACCGAATACCGAAATAACAGAATTTATGTATGGTATTTGATATTCCAAAATTTTTGTTTACCCCTACTAAATTTGTATCTAAACACTCATATAGTCATATTTCTCGTAATGTGCCACCATCTACATTATTTATTAAAATATCATTTATCACAAACTAATTCCAAATAATTAAATGATAAAAAAATATATCACAACCAACAAAAAATAACTAAATGTAATCATTATTTGATTTGTTACCTGGCCGAGTAAATGGAGGAATAGGAATCAAATCATGTGTTTTATAATTATAAGTACTATAATGTTGATACTCATGCAATGACCAAATTGGAAATGCGGAACTACATGATTCTTCAAACATGTGTGATGTCCTTTGTTTTTCATCAGTTTTATGTGTCTCATACGGCGAATTCAGGTCGAAACCGTGCACTATCAAATGGAAAATTCAAATAAAACATGAACATGAACTTAAATCAATTGAATTCAAACAAATGATTATCTCACCAGAATTGTTTGAGTTGTAGCTCATATTTCTTCTATTTTGCCGATTTATAACGAGGAGGTGAGTATTGTCCACCTACTGCAGATGAGAAATAGTAATATCACCAACTCAACACTATCTAGAAACTATAAAGGTTGATTATAAGTATAACGTAAACTAGGCTCCTAAACGGTTCTTGCTATGCCTTTCCCTTTTTATGATAATTATAATGGCAAATGATAATAATTAGTTAAATATTTTACTCATAATAATTCTAAGTAGGGTTGTGCATGAAAATCCGGTGATTCGAATAACCGAGGTAACCGAACCGTAATCGAACCGATTTTTCGGTTATCCGAATTGCAAATATTTAATCGGATCGGGTCGGATGCTGTTTCGGATCAGATACAGTTTTTTAAAGTCATATCCGATCCGATATTTTTATTATATTCTTTTTTTTTTCTAATTTTGTAAAGTTAAAACGTTATATATGGTAAGATATTTTTTCCTTATTATAAATTTCTTTCTTGCTACTTTGTGTTGATGAATGCTTATAAGAATTAGAGGATTTGGAAATATATATATATGTATATCAATTGGTGTAATAATTGTTTTTTTCGATAATATTAAGTTTTTATATTTTATTCTTTATTTTGTAGAAATAAAGACCTGAAGTAATCAACATCACAGATTGATTTTTGAAATTCATATGTTTATAGTAAGTTAGATAATTCTTCGAATATTTTATATTATCATTTAAAATATAATTAATTTTATAATTAATTTTATTTTTATAGGTTGTGATTAGGAAAATCTAAATGAATCATCTTTATTTTTTTGCAGATTCCTGCACTTAGAAGAAAAAAATAATTCATTGTTTACAAGTATTTGTTTTAATTCAATTCTTATATTGAATTCAAGTTTTACATTATGCATATTTGAAAATTCTGAATCTGCGTTTTTTTGATTGTTTTATAATTTGTATGTTTTGCAAATAAGTAATATTTTTTTGGTAATTAGCGGTAATTTCTTATAATCAATTATAATTAAAAAATTAATATTAGGGTATTTGTAAATCGATCCGCAAACTGATCCATTATTGTGATCGGTTTCGGATAATCATTTTTCTGATCCGTATCCATCGGATCAGATAAAAAAAATGATGATCTGCACACTCCTAATTCTAAGTAGTAAGGTCAGCCTAGCACTTATATCATAACTATTATTTGTTATATTAGTGAGACATCTTTTTTATTGATATGATGTAAAGTATACCATAAATTCTTTAGATAACATATTTAAAATAAGATTAATTATTTAAATTTTATCAATTATATTTTTAAGGATCAAATGTAAAATAATATCATGAAAAGATAATATTTAAGAAATTTCATGGTAAAAATTATAAGAAAAATATGATTAATGGTAATTATTACTATCTAAATAAGTTATAAAATGTAAATTAGAAAAATAATATTAAATTAGATGTATCCCATAAGGTTTTATTGAGTCCTTTAATATATAAAATTTAATTTTACAATAAAAAATAGTCATTCCTGTAGTCTAAAATCACTGTTAAATTGTAAAACCACATTTTGACAGTGATACATGATTTATTATCGAAGATTCAGTAATTTTGTCTCAAGTCACCTTGCTTGTGCTTTAGCTGCTCTTGCTGAACGCCAACAGTTGAATGTAGAGGTAACTGAACTTGGAACCAGCTATGGAGGCTGTAATGAGTTCAATGATGCAGCAAGCCCACAACCACTACCTCACGAAAGCCATTGTCAGCTTCGAGTTCACAACATTGGAACAGGAATCATACCTGAGAGCTTTGAGGAGCAGATGATGCTTGCCATGGCAGTTTCAATCACTCAAAGCAAGTGATTGCACTGAAGAATTCTTAGGATCTGGAAGGTGTTTCTGTGCAAAGCGTAGCAGGTTTTGTAGATACACATGACTTATTCAAGAGGTGTTATTGAGGGATTTGTTGGAATTACAAAGCAGACACAAATACTTAATATTTTCAGTTTTTACTATTCAATTTTATGCGAACAATGATTGATAAGTATGTCTTTCAATCTGTTTCCTGCTAAAGATAAAACAAGATACCTGAGTATGATACAAGAATTTTATCTTAGTTTTTCGCTGCCCAAAAACAAACATCAAATGGTTGCGCATAGGGTCTCCGACTAATATCACTTCGTTACTTTGAAGGACTGCGTTCATGGAAAACGATGTAAAGAAGATCAATGAGGGGAATGTCAAACTAATTCCTGAGTTTTAATGGTAAAAGTAAAAGGTGTGTGTACCTTGACCCTTTTCACAAGTTCCTTGGCTTTGAGATCAGTAGCAAAATGATCACGCACTGGCTGGAAAAAAAATGATGCCAAGCATATGAATATGTGCGAGGTGTCCAGAAATACTCAAAACACAAGATATTAACATCCTTTACCTGCAATATACAATTAAGAGCTTTCGATAGCGCTGGCTTCAGATCCCCAGGGTGCAGTTCACCACTTTCATAATCTGTAATAAGCTCTTCAAAACACTTAAATGTCCTGATGAAAGAGGAAGTAACACGGGTAGAAGTTGAAGCTTGTGAATAAGGAAAAATGGATTAGGGAGAGAAGCACTAAGAAAGACTCACTTGTCACCTCCATTTTCGGGTTTTCTCTCAATGGTAAATTCATGATACCAAGGGAAAATAATGTACTTGATGTACTCAAGGCATGGATTGTTTTCCACGACTTTGGGAGGGCAGAATGCTTTCTTGATCTTCAAATTAACCTCAGCCTGTGAAACCCAACAGCCACTAGTAATCCAACCATTTTATGAAGACAAAAGCATGAGAGTCAAATGATACCTCTTCATCCTCCATGAAAATGGAAGAGGTTGGGTCACTTTTGGACATTTTCTCCTGTCCTTCTTGCAATCCAGGAAGCATATCTGTCAATCAAGGATGCATGAAATAAACATATCAGTTCACAGAAAGATAATGATAAAAGGCTAAGGACTGGGTGGAGTATTTACGATGAGACAATATTATAGGCTTGTTTTTCCGTTTGATATCATCACAGTACTCCCTAGCAAGCATATTCACCTTTCGCTGGTCCATGCCCAATTGGCAGATATCAGCCTGTTTGGAAACCAAACAATAATAGGTAATCAACACAAGTAGACAAATCCGGCTTTCTATTGTATACATATCTATAACCGTGTGTATGACTGAATAACAATTTCACATGTATCAGAAAAGACTCACTTTAAGAAAAAATATATCAGCACATTGCATGCATGGGTAGAATATTTGAGCTGCAGTTAACTCATCTTGCTCCGATCGACCCATGATTTGGCAACACCTATGAAGGTAAAGAATAATGTTGCTATAAATAAGTTCATGATGTTATAAGACCAAAAAATATTTGAAGATGTACCTCGTTATCCTTGGAAGCTTGTTTCTTCTTGCTATATCCATTACAAGAGGCCAGTATTCGAAAGCTCTCCTGTTGATCTCATCAGAAGACCACAAAAATTCCACCTTATCCCCTTCAAGATTCATCCCTACAGCCTTCCATATTTCAATCAGGTATTCTCCCACGACTCTAATTTTCCTCAAGTCACCACCCATTTTGTTGTTCAACTGAGCAAACCAATCTGCAATCCAAATTTTCACTTTGCATCCAGCAGAAGTTAGCTTGTTGACATTAATTGCCTTCATTACCCCCTGATAAAACAAAAAAAATATGAAACCATGTTGAATTGAAAGTTGAAACAATTCATATGCCAAGATTTATTGCAATATTAACAAAAAACATTTTTTTGCAAATTCATCAATCTGATCGTTATAAATGGAGCTTTCTACGAATTTTATAAACAGCAGACCTGGGCAATGTGCATTCTACCAGAAGGTTCAAATCCATCGTAGCATATGGGCTGAGGCTTGGATGCAAGCAACCTTTCCAACTCATCATCTTGTATGCATTCCTCCCCGATACTCCTTACGATCGCGAACCTCTCCTTCAAACTCATCCTAACATACGGAAACCCTAGACTGATTTACAATCCAGACATGACAAGTTCAAATAAAAAAAAAGATTTTTTCATATGCAATTACTCTGCTTGAGGAGAAATTGTTAAGGAATCCAGCTGCAGCGAAGGAGGCATGTCATCATTTTTTACGTTACCATCCGCCATCGAGAATCGATAATTTCCAGTTAGGCAAATGATCTATTGCAGTCAACTTCCGCCATAAAAAATCCTACTGAAAATTGAAGGGTTTGGAACACCTATTGGGACAGAGTTTGGGCTTAACACGGTAAGGCTTACTAACTAGGCCCAATAATCCTAGAAAATGAGCCTGATGAATTTAGACGACGCCATGGCGGTTTCAGTCCAACAAGGCTTCTGTAAATCTTGAGGAAGATGTGCAATGGGCGTTGAATCAAATTGTTCCTAGGAACATTTCTGATGTCCACAGAATCTTTGTTTTGTAGAACTACTGGAATACAAATTGGAATTTAACGAAAATAAGATGAGGATAGAAGGAAGAGGGAGTGACAAATTGAACAAGTAACCTAGAGTTTCCATTCCCTTCAACTACTACACACAATATGTACGTACAAGCATCTTTGTATGGGATTTGACACACCTTTGTAACAGTAGTAACTTGCATCTTGAAGCATCTGTATCCCTGAAATTAGAGAGGAGGAGAAGGAGATAGAGCAGAACCAGGAATGACGAAACCAGGAGGAAAAGACTCATCATCAGAAGAATCCTCATTTGAAAGTTCACTCTTTTCAGATTTGGACTTTGACTTGGGTGATGACTTTCTAGAAACCACAACCTTCAAGCTGCGGGCAGATTTTTCAGCCTGTTTCAAAATGCCCATAGCAACATCCCTCTTGCGCAGTTGACGTGGACTCTCTCCCTCGTTTTCTTCTTTCAACACCTCCTCATCATCACCAGTGCCTTCTGTAAAGGAGGAACGAGGCTTCTCATCTCTTGGACTCTTGCGGAAGGCTGAACCAAGTTTTTTAAATCCCCTCAAAACTGCATGTCGTTTATCAGACTCCATGATTTCATCTGTGCCGCTGCCTTCGTTATCATCAGTTTTCAAACTTCCATCCAAATTGGGTGCATCTAACCTTCTACCTTTCCCCTTTCTCGGCTCCCAGGATTGTGGTATCTCACTACCCGGCTGATGAATCCAAACCCCAGTTTCTGTTTGCCCCTCCACGTAAATACCCTCAAACTTATCTGCATTACTTGACGAAAATGAGTCTGTACGAGAAGCAACAGATGCTTTTTTGTCTTCCTCAGGGCCTCTTGTATCATTTGAAGGTTCTGAATCCTGTATCCACATCTATTATTATTGATTGTACTTGAAGGTTCAGCTTCAAGCGCAAATATATAAAACAGATTATCCTGGTGGCTGCAGAATGAGTACCTTTCGGTTTCCTTGTGAAACAGTAATTGCAAGACGCAATTTTCCCATTTTGATGTTTTGTAAAGGCAACCACATCTCGTGCCTCTGCCCATCCCTAAGTTCATTGATGTTTATGCAGCACTCTCTGCAGAAAATAGCAGGCTGGTTGAAACATGAAGCAAAAGAATATGAAAAGCAGAACAAAAGAGATAAGACATGCCCCAAAGTTTCATTGAATAAGTGATCCTTGTCACGAACTTCCAAGGCAAGCATGTTTTGTGATTCCCATGAACAGATAGGGATCTTGAATTTCTCAAGCCATTTAGGAGTCAATGTTTTCTTGT
Organism: Utricularia reniformis; assembly: GCA_009725065.1. Lineage (NCBI taxonomy): Eukaryota > Viridiplantae > Streptophyta > Magnoliopsida > Lamiales > Lentibulariaceae > Utricularia > Utricularia reniformis. The sequence goes on from RWGZ01000949.1 coordinate 439,829, forward strand.
TAGTCTTTGTCCGAAACCTGTATGGCCCTACCCTTCCCTTCACATATGGATCAGCCAACCCTGAAAATGACATCACTTTAAACACAACACAAGTAACAAGTTTGATGATCCAATATCAAACCAACCATTCACGTCTGAAGCCTTAATTTCCGCAGCTTCAATAACTTCAACGATAGCAACTGCAATCTGCTCCTTAGCATCAACCGAAAACCAATTTTCTGAAATTCCCAAAAGAATAAAAAAGGTTAATTATTTTATCTGTTGTATCAAACTGTAATGAAGGATCACATCAATACCTTGTTGGGGTGAAACAAATTTCTCAACATCAACCACCAACATATTAGGCTGTAAATCATTTCTGAGTTCCATATCCTTCTGAATCAAGTACAAAAACATTTAATCTCACCTCAACCAAAGTTTGCTCGAATACGAGTGCAAGAAGATTGTCCTATCAGAGAAAAATAAATGTTAATAATCATATAAATCCAGAACATCAACACCACAATTTGCTATGACTTGTGTGTGTCTGGATGGGAAGGACGAATATAAAAACTCACTATCCAGCCAGCTATCCCTGGAAGTTCTGTCACGTCGAGACCTCGAGTGAAGATTGGCTTAACTGTCATATGAAAATATGGTGGCTCAACGAAACATATACGTAAACGACTTATAAAGGGCCATTCACGAAGGAACTTAATACCAACCAACACCTACAAGAAAATTCTATCACCAAATGTTCAAAATCTCAGTAGGAAAACGCAAAAAACTACTCTTACCTTCCCTTCAACATGCAACCCCAACAAATGCAACTTTGCCAGCATTCCAAAGCCTAAGCTTTTTCTCAGCTTTACCCCAAGTACTCCACACATATCATCTGCTGTAAGAAAATTCATTCCTAGTTCCAGGACCTGCAGTTGGCCAAATCAAATTCCAATCCCAATCCCAATCCCAATCCCAATCCCAATCATATGAAAAATCAGTTAAACTAATCCTGGCCCTACGCTGGCTTACCAAGTGATNCACCGCAATTGACCCAACTGTTTGGTAGTGTAAATAAAATCACGGTGCGGCCACCGTGAAACCAAACAACCCCAATGTGTGATTTTTGCCTCCATGTTTCAAAATTGCGTTGTTGATCCCCGAACTTCCAAAAACGTTTATATTGAATCATAATACTCGTTAATTTTTTAAACGTCTCAATAGTTTATATTGATCAATTAACCTTGAAAAAAAATGAAATGACAATGTTTCTAAACTTTGAGAATTTTAAAAATAATGCATAAATTATCAAAACCAGTTATACGAAAAACCACTATTATTTACTCGAGAATCATTCTTAAACGGTTTTGAAACTTCAAGGAGTTCTCATGCAAATTACAAATTTTGGGGACATCGCTTTTACATTATCTTAAACATTGTGGGCCAATGTCGTAATTTTCTCGTAAAAAATAATGAGTAGAATGCATAATGCATTTTCAGAATCAAGTCTGAACTTGATTATGCATTATAGTTAAAAAATCAGAATGCATTATGATTATAATTTATAATTAGAATTTAAAATGAATACTGTTCTGTTTCAAAAAACAAATTATATATTATATAATGCATAATTTGTGCAGAACACAATCTAAGTCTTTGAATATATGTTTGCTACATAAATTGGGTTTAAAAGACAATCTCCTATGATTTTCTACATGATATTAGAGTCGACGTTTGATTGAAATAATATACATCAGTTATAATCCTCTTGGTGTTCATAAGATATACAAAAAATAAATTGTAATCTAACAACTTCGAGAAAGTGTTAAATTGCAATACATAAGAGTGGTGAACCAAACATTAAAAACTTGACAAGTATACATTAGCATAATCCGCTCATTTTAGTTTTTTTCATTTTTTTTTCCAACATGAGATATTTGTCTCCATGTTTTAACACCTATAATAATTTAGAATAATTATTTTATTATTATTCAAGGGTTGGTATTCAAAAAACCAATGTTACTAGGATTATCTATTTTTACAAAAATTTACGAATCGGATTCTCTCGGATTAGCGATTCTCTCCCGATTCTTGAATCGGATTTTTTTTTTTTAAACGGATTTTTTTAAAAGACAAAATTGAAAAAAATCAAAAAACAAATAAGAAATATAATTTATTATATCATAAATTTGTTAAGTTATGTAATTATTATCGATTTTTAATTATTTTATTAATTTTAAATTTTAACCAATTTTTAGTTTTTTATTTTGATGATAAATTATTTATTATATCTTATATTTATAATTTGAAAATGATTAAAATAAATTTTATCAATAATTATGATTATTTTAACTTATAAAAAATTATAAATTATATAACTAAAATAATTATTATAAATATAAAATTAAAGAAACCTTAACGAATCTTCCCGGATTCTCTATAAAATTACGTACTACGAATCGTGAATCGTGTCGTGTCGTGAATCGTGTCACGTATCGTTGTAACATTGCAAAAAATATACGATCAAACCCAATTACTCTCATCAACATTAGAGTAACTAAGAATTTAGAGTTAGACAAATCCTACACTTTAATTAAAACGGATACTTACATACAAGAAATCTGATGAATCATGAGAGTCAAGTTACTTGAACATGGTGGTGTAATCTTTGCTTACTTCTTGTATAACATTCCAGTCCCATAATCGATCCTGGACAGAGACAAGATTAATGGGAAAAAACTGTTGGTTTTCTGAAATTGTGGAGAATTCTTGTTCTCCGTAAATAACACCATTCACAAGCTTATGGAGATCATCAATGGCATTGGATGAAGAAGTTGCAAATATAGCTGAACAGTTTTGTGTCGGTTTTGTTTTGAGAATAATCTTCATCTGATCTTCTTCTCCTACAGAAGGTAAAGGATTAATATTGTTTATGTGATCAGTGCTGTTACTTTGGCTTGTTTCACATATCTTCCTTTCAGAGGCTTGGATTAATCTACCAAGTGCTTGTTGGTTAGCTTGATTTTGAACTTGTTTTGAGGCTTTGGATGACTTTGTAGATGAAGCTCGATTCGGATGATCTTCTACTCCGGCTCGTTTATAAACTCGGCAAAGAGAGATTTCAGCCTAAAACAAGAAACTTGAATGTTCAACATTTCTTTCATCTCACGAAATAAGCAAGGACCTTATTACTATTCTCCTTTCAAACCCTACGTATTAAACTCGTAATAATTTATAAGAGAATTGAATCATATTGTAAAAACTTTTATGTGGGACATCTTCATTTTTAACAAGTTAACTATCCGTACCCTTTGAAGGCGTTCCGTTTCATGTAGCGGTAAACGATACTCGTTCATGATCCAACTTGTTCTAATACCTTTGGGGGCCTTTCCAGAGTAGAAAACCAGGGTTTTCTTGATTCCGATGGATCGAAAATTATCACTTCTTATCGTTTTGTCGGTACCAGTAGCTTTCCAATAGCCTGAGGTAGTGACACGGTTCGGCCGATCCCCGTTTCTATACTTCTTGTCCCTTGGCACATAAAAGTACCATTCTTTCTCCCCAATTGCTGCTAAAGCTGTTCAAAATCATACACAAACAGGAAAATAAACACAAATCCAAGAAAAAAAACATGTGAAAATAATTTACCAACCAGGAAGTTCCCAAGGATCATATCGATAAAGATCCAAAAAAGTGATGATCTCAACATTGAAATTCTTCCCTTCAACTTTACGTCGTAGATAAAACTCGATAAGCTCATCCTCCGTAGGATGAAAACGAAACCCCGGCATAACGAAATCGTTCCGATGATCATCAACATGAGATTGATTGCTGTTATCGTTGCGGCTGCTTTGTTCTTGATGTGTAGTCATGAGATAAGTTGCTGTAATTGTCATAAAACCCTGAAATGAATGGAATCAGTGAAGGAAATAGAGAATTGGGTTTGTGTTCATTTCCGAATCTAGAGAATTATTGTTGTGAAACTAGAGGGTGGGCAAGTTCAGAATGACTTTGCAGCCATAGCCGCTCTCACTCTATACTTCTCATTCTTCCCTAAATAATAATATTCACAGTGCACCACGTACTTTATTTTGACTTTACTTTAATACTTAAAACCTAAGTTGTTAAGAACGTAGATTTTGAATGTAAAAACGTAAAAAATGGGAAGATAAAATTTATTACCTAAAAATTTTAATATATAAAACATTGGAAGCATTCAAAACAAGTAATGGACAATGGTAAAGAAGGGCTCCTAATAAATATAATTAAAATATTAAATATATCAATAATTTTATAATAAAATATATAAATATCAAGAGCCATCTTTTAAGGGGATATTGATGTACTAATTTCTCATATTAGAAGCATAATTCATTTAAAATGTCTGTTAAGGGTAAAAATTTGCATTAACAATGTTGTATTGGATATATATAATGGGTTTGTTAGGAGCTCAAATTAAAACGGCAGTAAAATGCTATGCGATATCAATATCATGATTTTTTTATGGTACACAAAATACAAGTTTAATTACGATGTGATAATCGTTAAAAAATCACGATTTTATCATAGTTGTTAAAACCAGCCGTGGACTCATCGTGATTTTGGAAAAGACTCATTTACCCTTACTTCTATTAATTATAATATACGTATATTTATTATTTATATATATAAGGGTATATTAGTATTTTTACATAAATCACGATCATAATATCACAATTTTACCAAACATATTTAAAAATTCATGATCATCACATTTAACCACATCTCAATTTTTAAAACTTGAACCAAACAAGCCCATTAATTTTACCATTTTTAAAACGAATTGATACCCATGTGCTAATTTTTTAAATTAAATATTATTTGGTGCGAGACTCGGAAATTAGAATTTAATAGAAATAGATCTTTCCTAGGGTTGGGATTGGAAATCAATTATCAATCCAATGTTCGATATCCACGACAGTAAATAATAAATAAAATATGTGTTTGACACCCTCCTCTGTTAATATACAAGAAAACATATTAACACAAAATTGAAATTGAATGAAGTTTTTATTCAAATTTGAACTCTTCCGTTTTGGCTAAAGTTTCCCACAAAATCATTTTAAGTCATTGATTTTTTAAAATGTAAGCTAGAAATTTAAAACTTTTAAAATGGATATATTAATTCAATTTCGATCAAAGTATCTTCACTTATTAAATTTGAATAAATATATAATTTTCCTAAAAATATTTAGGTTATACTTCATTAGATTAGTTATTTTCAATCAAAAGTTGAAGTAAAGGTAATCCATTATTTATTTTTTAGATGAATAAATATTATAACAGTAATCAAGTTGTGTACATTGTTTTTTTGTGTGTTAATTGATCTTATATGTTATTCTCTATATTATTGTATTTGATTTTCTTAGATGCATAAATTTTATAAAATTTGTAATCACTTTTCACATTTTTGGATACTTATTATAAGATTATTTGCATTCAAAATAAATATTTATAATTTGAATTATCTTATCAATAAAGAATATTATAATCTTATTTTATTTTTATATTATCATTTAAATAATTCATTTTTAAAATATGTAGATATGTGCACATAACATAAAATATATGAATTATGAAAAAGAGGATTTGGAGTCATTAAGTAACTTCTTTATATAAGGGTTTATCTAATCCTAATTATATTTAATCATTTAGAGTGGATTAATTGGATTAAAATTAAATTATTTCCAAAGAAACATTTTCAACAAGTTGTTAATATAAAAGTACGACTATTGAGAGCCAGTTAATTAGTCATAATCTTCTAACTAATCTCGTTGTCATTATATCCCATTAATTCCTTAATCACTCTAAGCCATTAATAATTAACATAGGTTTAACCCAACATTATTCATTCAGGAATTAATGATAAACAACGCCGTTTTATTTAATGTTTTGGAGTCTGTTGCTTTAATTTACAATATCACATGTAACCTATGTTTATCAAACGAATCAATTAAGTGATATGATGCTGTGCAAAATATCAAAATCTACATTTGGATATATATTATATACAGGATAAAATGAGGTACACATTTCTCAANACATTTTCTTGTAGCATCATCAATAAAAGATACAAAGTACTTCTTTCCACCCATTGACTCTACATCAATGCTGCAAACATCTGAAAATACCAGCTCTAAAGGCTTCAACTTTGTTTCCAAATTCGTTTTGAATGAAACTTTCTGCTTTTTTCCAATTGTGCATGTTTCACATAGCTCTTTGAGACAGCTATCATTCGTGTTTATGAGTTCCTTTTGCTTCAGTTGCTTCATTCCTTTTTCAGAAAGATGACCTAGTCTCTTGTGCCATACCTCAAATTCAATACAGTTTTGAACTGATTGTAGTGAATTTGAGATAGCTTTTAATGATGTCTTGTATAAGTTGTTATCCGCATATCCTTTTGCAACAACCAGAGATCCTTTTGTTAGTTTCCATATCCCATTTCTAATTGTACTCGTAAGTCCTTCTTGATCCAAGGCATGAAGAGATAGTAAATTCATCCTTAATTTAGGAATGTACTTTACCCCCTTTAGAGATATTTTCACTCCTTGATTAGTCATAACTTGTACTTCTCCTATCCCTTCAATATCAGCAGTGTTTTCAGTTCCCATTTTTACTTTTCCGAATATTCCTCCCAAAAAACTTGAGAAGATTTCTTTTGAGGGAGTTGCATGACAAGAAGCTCCTGAATCGACAATCCATTCAGTCTCTCTTTTGTTTTCAGTATTCTGATGTTCTTCAGTTGCTAGAACTAATACTTCTTCCTCGGATGTGGCTGTATCTTGATCCTTAGGTTCAGTAGAACTTGTTTTTGTTCTCAACCAATAGAAACAATCCTTTTTCAGATGACCAGTTTTCTTACAATGAAAACAAGCTCTTGTTTCCTTTCTTTCACTGTTTTTGTCATATGATTTCTTTTCATATGTCTTTTTATCTGTTGATCCTTCTCTGGATTTACCTCTTTTTTGATTTGAGCATTTTTGAACTGATCTTCCTCTATTTTCAGTGGAGAATGCAACTGTTTCTTTGTTGAAATCAGAATTCTTGTAGTCTCTACGTCTCAACTCTTCATTTATTAACTGTTCTTTAATGTCTTCGAGTTTGTGACCATCTTTTGGAGCTGTCCCATGTAACAACATTACTAGGGGTTGCCATGATGAGGGCAGTGAGTATAAGAGTAGTAGACATACTAGCTTTTCTTCTAACTTCAGGTTAGCCTTACCCATAAGGTGTGTAACTTCTAGCCATTTTGCAATATATTCTGGCATTGACATGCCATCCTTAAACCTCATTCCCAATAGCCGATGCAACAGTGAGCCTTGACATTGAGTAGACTTAGATTCAAATGTTTTTTCCAGCTTGTTCCATAGTAATTTTGCATCCGTTTCTGAACTGACATGGTGATATTGGGATGAGTCAATCCATTGCCTTATGAAGCCAAGTGTTTGTTTGTGCATTTTTTTCCAAAGTTCTGCAGTGTACTCTGTTGGTTTTTGATCTCCAAACTCTACTGGATCAAACATCAATCTGGAATTTAGCAAATCCTCCATCCTATTCTTCCACTCCGGATAGTTGTTGGATGTGAGTCGAATCATTGCATATGATTCATTGGCCATTTTTCCTTTTTTTTTTTTCTTTCACTCCTGCTTTGAGATTCTGATTTCTGTTTTCAGGTACGCAGGTTCGAGACCTGCATGGGCCACCACTTTGTAAGGTTTTATCCTTTCTGTTGTTCTTATCAGAATTCCTGCAGTTGTTGTTGTGTATAAAATATATAGACACAAGGCAATTTACGTGGAAACCGGGAAGTCCCCGGAGGAAAACCACGAGACCATTATCAGGTCTAATTCACTACAAGCATGAAGAATACAATTCACAGGTTAGAGTTACAAAACCGAAGATGAATCACGACTATGAGAAATCCCAGTCGATGCTGTAAGTTTCAGTCTTTAGAATTATCTTCCTTTTCTCTAATCTTTTCACAGTCAGGGCTGCTCCTCTTCATTCATGTATATCTCTGCATCGTGATCGATCTTCTTTTAAAGATGAGTAGTTACTGCCTTAACTTCCCACTTCTTCCACTTAGCAGACTTTGTCTTCATCACGTTCATTTAACCGTCTCAGGTTTTTGGAACCACTCTCAGCACACAGGCACGATTCTGCTTTCAGATCATGAAATTGGGCCTCATTATTTTTTTCATTCCCTCGGCCCAG